>JANAVB010013397.1:10917352-11114575 GCA_029216955.1 Iris pallida
TTGTGTGTGTGTGTGTTGTGTGGTGTGTGTGTGGTGGGTGTGGTGGGTGTGTGTGTATATATATATATATATATATAATATATATATATATATATATATATATATATATATATATATATATATATAATATATATATATATATATAGTATAAAGAAAGAAAGGAATAAGAAAACTAAAATGAAAAAACCAAACACACACAGCAAAACCAACACACGCACACACCCACAACATACTTAACCGAGCCTTTGGGCTTCCTTATGAATACAAACCCGACCCCCTTTCTATATATAAATCAAGAGAGGAGAGAGAGAGGGATTCTTACAAAACCCTAACCCTACGCCGTCACCCCAACCCAACGCACCCGACGTCTCCGTCGACCAACCCGCGGCCGTCCATCGCCGAAAAATGTACGACGAACAGCCCACCCGTGCGCGGAACTGTCAGCGAGGAGCCGACTTCGCAGCGAGATAACTCCGTGCATGCCCGATTGATTTTTGATCCCATTTTTCTGGTATGATCCTAACCTATACACCTTTAATTTCCTTCAAATAGTTCATGCCGATTCGCATCATGTGCGACGAAAAACGAATTCCAAAATTGAGAAAAAATCTCAATTTTCTGGATTTAGAAACTATCCCGAAACTCTATGTTTGCAGTCGATTTGCGACCAGAATATCGCTAACTTTGGAAAACCTTCTGAAGACACTTGTAGACAACATATAGGAGATCAAAACCCTTATTGTAGATTTAATTTTCATCTATTATACAGAAAGTTATTGGTTTGTGAAGATAAAGAAAAAATTGGTTTTCAAAACTGAATTTTTAGAAAAATTGTACCGATACGCCATCCTGTCCCGTCAATCCGGACGACATGGGCACGAACCGAAAGCATTAAAAGATGCGTATCTACTTCGTGGACGTATGGGCTTTGACGGAATTCAAATTGGTCGCGTGTGCGCGACGAATTTGATGCGTATCCATCGAAATTCAACGTATCGGCCTTTTTGCAAAATTTTCAATTACTTTGTGCATGCTCATCTTATCGAGACAAAACTTATGCCAGTAGAACCATCTTATTTTTTTGGTCCTGTATTCCAGGTTTGGTCCGAATCTGAAAAGGTCGACCAGAACGCTATTTTGGCGGGCCCACGACCCGATCAAACGAGCGAATTTGTGCACGGCCTACCGGAATCCAACTTTGGACATACGGTTGGGTTCGTCTCGTTAAATTGGACCTGTAGACATGTAGTTTAATGACTTTAGAGACCATAGGTTCTGGCACGCTTTTCGGTGCAAAGCGGGTCCAACGGCGGACACCATTTTGATCCAAAATTACCATTTTACCACTGTGTCCAGAATTGGACTTATGGATAGGCATTTCTAGCTAATTTGACCATTCTGAGAACGTTGGTAATGTATGTTTCAGTATTAGGAGGCTGTTGTGCGAGTTGACCTTTCGTGGCTCATTGAGTGGTTTGTATTTTCGATTTCCCCAGCTCAGGACCTCAGGTAAGTACATTCTTTGATAGTTTTTATTGCTTTGATATCTACTATATCCGATTCAGTTATAGTGTTATACTTGATTCTCGACATGAGGATACACGGACTAGTATACGTGAATCTCGTCATGAGATGTCATTCCTGGTTTACCTGGTATATGAGTACATTGTTCGATATTGTTTCCTGTACTTGTATAGACACCGATTTGGGAGTGGGTTGGCCCCCTGCTCTTCGAATCCCGTGTCATGACCTGTCATGTCTGGAATCATTATACTACTCGAGGATGGACAGTTATTAGAGGTTATGTGATTATTACCCCTACATGTTTATTACTTGTGCATAGCTCCACCCTCACCACACGTAGGGTATAGCCTGAACTTATACTAGTTGTGCATAACTTTCCATTTTGGCCGGCCTGATCCCTACACTATTATACTACCTGTGCATAGCCGGTCAAATAGAACAGCCTGATCTTGACCTAAGCCGATCACATAACGCTCTAATATTTCATGGCACTTACCTTATAGGTTTACATCGTACATCAGATTACATTTACTACTTATTCCAGCTTTACCTTACATCTCACCCATGATATGCTATTCAGTTCTTTTATATAGTTTTACTTCCAGTTTTGACATTCATCATTTATTTCATTATAATTGTCTCTTATAGTATTTATCAATTCACATGGAACTGCTATTGGTGTTTGCACTTGCTCATATCCTGACAGGATAACCTCCGTTGTTTTTCAGAGAATTTAGATACAGATTGCCCGACCTACTACGGATTTGGCATAGATGGAGCCTACGACCAGGACCAGCCTGTGGACCCGGTGCTCATAGAGGACGCACTGCCTGTAGTGACTTAGTTTAGCTAGATTTTGTCTGGATTATATTCCAGCTTGATACTTCGAGACTTGTAGTATTTATTTGGGATCTTGTGTTATGTCTTTAAATTCTGAACTTGTGATTGTGACTCAGCACAATTTTTAGACTATTTATTCATCTTTTTTCTTTATCATATTCGTGCCTATCTTCCTTAGATTTATGTGATTGAGTTGTGTTTATATTCCTCCGTGCAGAGATGACAGGTTATATTATTGTGTCTTAGATTCTATATATTCGAGATGACCATTACAGCGTTACCACCGATACTGCATCGTAGGCTGGACGTACCCACGTGCTCGTGCCCCTAAACAGGGTGCGGGTCGTGACATATTTTTATGGTGTCCCATGCAGGTCAGTGTCGCAACTAGTACGATTTCGTAATGGTACTCGACTTAGAGTACTAATTACGAGCCTGCTCGTAGGATATAGGTTTTAGGTTATGATAGGAGTTACTCAATTACATATTAGAAAAATTCTAATCTTTTGATTATCAAGACAACTCTCCTTGCATTTCGAAATAAATTGTCCTTCCTTGATGATATCTTATCATGTGCCATATTGATCTCTTTGCTTAGGACTTTTGAGAGATTCCTGGGACGTCCCTTGGAAATCTTCTTTTGAACGTCAATTTAAAATCATTTCCTCTTGTTTTTCTTTACCTTTAATCCTTGTTATTGAATTTGATATTGATGGATCATCGTTGATTTTGATTGTCATATCGAGATGAATTTTATGGCCCGAGTTAATATATCTTTTGATAACATATGCTGACGGAATAACAAGGAAGGTAAAACGTCTACTTAGTTATGGAACCTAGAGTTTATTGCAGCTACATTAGCCGGCGTGGAAAAAACATAAGGACCTGACTTCGGATGTACATATCTTGGTTATGAGATTTGGGATTTTTCGTAGCCATACTAGTCGGCGTGGCGAGGATTTCGGACGACATGATTATAGAGGTGCATACCCAGTTATAGAATCTACCATTTATTGCAGCCTTGCTTACTGGCGTGGCGATGATTCTGAGTATCATGATTTTGGACAGACACATATGATTATCAGATTATATCTTGAGAAGGGTCCTAACATGTCATCTCTATCATTTCACTTCTGCTATTATAGGTTCTTCGTAGTGTGATGGTTTGGTAACTTGCAATTGGTCTGTGTCCTTGAGTATTAGTGTTAATAGTTTAGAGTATGGTTAGGAAGTATTATATATGATTGTTGATAATTAAATATAGATGAGAAACCTTAGGGTAATTAATAAGTGTTAAGGTAGGAGTTGCCCCAGGTGCCAGCATAAGAGGAGTACCCTAGTAGCAATAGCCAGAGTATTTCAAGTGTTATAGAGGTTTAGGCACTAATATTTTAAGTGACTAGTTAGAGGAGGGACATGAGTAACCTAGTATAGGAGTACCATTCAAGTATCATACAAAGGAGTTAGTGCCTTGTGTAGATATTGTCAAGACTTGGGTAGACACCCTAGAGAGAGTGTTCTAGATAGATGAGTGTATTAATAGAGTGCATGATTAAGCAATATTAGGTGGTAGAGGAACTGAGGCAGACAATAGAAGATAGTACCTTGTAAGGTATGGTATATTATTCTGGATAGTGTGTGTCAGCGAGTTGAGTATGCCCATGGCCTGGAACCATAGTGTACTGGTAGTATTATAAGAGGTAAACCGCTGGGAGAGCCAGAGTTTGAGACGTCAGAGGAGCACGAGGAGCATCTACGGATTGTGCTAGAGACTCTCAGAAAGGAGCAGTTGCATGGGAAGCTGTCGAAGTACAAGTTTTTCCTGGAGAAGGTAGAGTTCTTGGGTCATGTTGTGACCGAGCATGGGATCTCAGTAGACCCGAAGAAGATTTCAGCAGTTGAGTCTTGGTCCACGCCGAACTCAGTTGCAGTGATTCGAAGCTTTTTAGGTCTGGCAGGCTATTATCGGAAGTTCGTTCAGGACTTCTCTCGGATTGCAGAGCTGATGACTAGACTCATCAGGAAAGACGTGGAGTTCGTCTGGACCGAGGAGTGTTAGATTGCTTTTGATGAGCTGAAGAAGAGATTGACTACAGCTCCTATCTTGACGTTGCCATCTGGGACTGGTGGTTTCACGATCTACAATGACGCTTCTGGGAAGGGCTTGGGTTGCGTTCTTCAGCAGCATGGGAAAGTAATTGCCTATGCATCCAGTAGTTACGTCCTCATGAGAAGAACTACCCTATCCATGATCTAGAGTTGGCAGTTGTTATCTTTGCTTTGAAGCTATGGAAGCACTACCTGTACGGAGAGCGAGTTGAGATCTTCATGGATCACAAGAGCTTGAAGTACATGTTCACCTAGAAGGAATTAAACATGAGGCAGAGGCGCTGGCTTGAGCTGATAAAGGACTTCGATATCTCTTTGCAGTACCATCCAGGGAAGGCCAACGTAGTTGCAAATGCCTTGAGCAGGTATTCAGTCGCTATGTATTTGACGACAGATCGTTATCTATTGGCCGATCTGGATAGTTTGGGTATCGAGGTGATCGTTCCGGGCATGGAGGTTCAGATATGGGGTTTACAGATTCAGTCTGTGTTGATGGATAGAGTCAGATCAGCACAGTTTGATGACGTGATCCTGAGGAGCATCAGAGAGAAGGTATAGGTAGGATTGCTAGACGATTTCTCTATAGCCGAAGATGGGTCGCTGAGGCACGATACTCGATTGTGCATTCCGAGTGGAGAGCTTCGGAAGGAGATTCTGCAGAAAGCGTATCATTTTCAGTACTCTATGCATCCTGGAGCCAACAAGATGTATAGAGACCTGAGGGAGCATGTATGGTGGTATGACATGAAGCGAGAGGTAGCTCAGTTTGTATCTCGATGCTCAGTGTGCCAGCATGTGAAAGCCGAGAGATAGAGGCCAGGTAGTCTGCTTCAGCCACTACCCATTCCAGAGTGGAAGTGGGAGCACATCACTATGGACTTTGTATCTGGACTTCCACGATCTCTAGGAGGAAAAGACGTGATTTGGGTTATCATCGATAGATTGACCAAATCGGCTCATTTTTTTTGCCTTTCAAGGTAGGACTGTCTACGGAGAAGCTGGCATAGATGTACGTGCGGTAGATAGTCAGATTGTACGGAGTTTCGGTGAGCATAGTCTCGGATCGGGATAGTCGTTTCACTTACCACTTCTGGAGGAGTTTGCATACTAGCTTGGGTACCCAGCTCAAGTTTAGTACTGCGTATCACCCCCAGATGGACGGACGGTCAGAGAGGACCATCCAGACACTTGAGGATATGCTTCGTACTTGTGTGTTAGAGTTCGGGAGATCTTGGGAGGACCATCTTCATTTGGTAGAGTTTGCTTACAACAACAGCTATCAGGCCAGTATAGAGATGTCGCCATTTGAGGCTCTATACGGACGGAGATGTCGCAATCCTTTGTCATGGGATAATGTCGGCGAGAGAGTTTTACTAGAGCCAGAGATGGTGGTGGATGCAGCAGAGAAGGTTAGATTGATCAGGAATAGACTTCGGGTGGCTCAGGATAGACAGCGGCATTGGGCCGATAGCCACCGGAGACCGTTAGAGTTCGAGGTTGGCGATATGGTGTTCCTAAGGATTTCTCCAATACGGGGCACGATTTGCTTTGGCCGAGACGGGAAGCTTAGTCCGCGCTTCATCGGACCGTTCACTATTCTTGAAAGGGTCAGTGCAGTGGCCTATCGACTAGACTTGCCGCCTACGCTCGAGGGAGTTCATAACGTGTTCCATGTGTCACAGTTGAGACGGTACGTGACAGATACTAGCCATGTATTGGATCACTTCGAGTTAGAGGTGGGGCCTACTCTCCGCTATCCAGAGCAGCCTGTAGAGATTCTGGATCGTCGGAAGAAGGTGCTTTGGAACCAAGTTATGGTTCGTGTCGCGTGGAGGCATCACTCTCCTGGTGAGTCTACCTGGGAGAGAAAGGACGAGATGCGAGAGCGCAACCCTTATCTCTTCGAGCCTTGAGGTATTTTTTTCTTCTCCTTGTTCTTGCTAGTGTTATTGTGCTAGTTTGCTCTAATTTCGAGGACGAATTTTTTTAGTAGGGTAGATTTGTTACCCCCACTATCCTAGATAGGGTTGTATTGGTCATTTACATTATTTTTATTATTTAAATATTTATTTAAATTATTATTGTGGAGATAGAGCTGGTGTATTTACGTTAATTGTTAAATAAGTATTTTTTTAATAAATATGTCTGTACTGTTGAGGTTTAAGTTATTAAACTTTTAATATATTTTATATAAATATAGGATACAAATTATTTAGTTGATTTTTAAATAGTTCAGATTTTATATAATTATTTGGTATTATTTCAATTATGGAGTATATATATATATATATATATATATATATATATATATATATATATAAATATATATATATATATATATATATATATATATATATATATATATATATATATATATATATATATATATATATATATATTTAAAATATAAATATTAAATATATGGGTTAACTAATAGTTTTCTACAAATATATATATGTATAAAAATATATATATATATATATATATATATATATATATATATATATATATATATATATATATATATATATATATATATATATATATATATATGTCCCCGTGGTCGTAGCCCGTTGGGAACGGTGGAGCACCCCGGCACAATGGCGCGGGTTCGAGCCCCCTTGGAGGCATGCCTCCAAGCACCATTAAGAAGTGGACACCCTCAAAATATATATATATATATATATATATATATATATATATATATATATATATATATATATATATATATATATATATATATATATATATTTATTTATATATATATATATATATTTATATATATATGTGTGTAAAAAAAAAAAATGTGTGTGTGTATATATATATATTTTTTTTTTTTATATATATGTGTGTGTAAAGAAAGAAAAAAAAACTAAAAAAAAAAAAACCAAACACACACACATCAAAATCAAACACACGCACACACCCACATCATACTTAGCCGAGCCTTTGGGCTTCCTTATGAATACAAATTCGACCCCCCTTTATATATATAAATCAATAGAACGAGAGAGAGAGGGATTTTTACAAAACCCTAATCCTACACACCGTCACCCCAACCCAGCGCACGCCCCGACGTCGCCGTCGACCAACACGCGACCGTCCATCGCCGGAAAACGCACGACGAACAGCCCACCCGCGCGTGGAACTGTAAGCGAGGAGCCGACTTCGCAGCGAGATAACTCCGTGCACGCTCGATTTTCGATCCGTTTCTTCCGGTACGATCCTAACCTATACACCTTTAATTTCCTTCAATAGTTCATGCCGATTTGCATCATGTTCGACGAAAAAACGAGTTCCAAAATCGAGAAAAAACTCGATTTTCTAGGTTTAGAAACTGTCCCGAAACTCTATGTTTGCAGTCAATTTGCGATCAGAATATCGCTAACTTTGGAAAACCTTCTGAAGAACTTGTAGACAACATATAGGAGATCAAAACACTTCTTATAGATTTAATTTTCATATATTATACAGAAAGTTATTGGTTTGTGAAGATAGTGAAAAAACTGGTTTTCAAAAATGAATTTTTAGGAAAATTGTCCCGATACGCCGTCTGTCCCGTCAATCCGGGCAACGTTGTCGCGAACCGAAAGCATCGAAAGATGTGTATCCACTTCGTAGACGTGTGGGCTTTGACGGAATTCAAATTGGTCGCATGTGCACGACGAATTTGATACGTATCCGTCGAAATTAAACGTATCGACCTTTTTGCAAATTTGTCAATTACTTTGTGCATGCTTGTCATATCGAGACGAAACTTGCGCCAGCAGGACCATCTCATTTTCTGGTCTTGTATGCCAAGTTTGGTCCAAATCTGAGAAGGTCGACCGGAACGCTATTTTGGCGGGCCCACGACCCGATCCAACGAGCAAATTTGTGCACGGTCCACCGGAATCCAACTTTAGACATACGGTTGGGTTAGTCTCATCAAACTGGACATGTAGACATGTAGCTTAATAACTTTAGAGACCGTAGGTTCTGGCACGCTTTTCGGTGCAAAGCGGATCCAACGACGGATACCGTTTTGACCCAAAATTACCATTTTGCCACTGTATCCATAATTAGACTTATGGATAGGCATTTCTAGCTAATTTGACCATTCTGAGAACGTTGGTAATGTATGTTTCAGTATTAGGAGACTGTTGTGCGAGTTGATCGTTCGTGGCTCATTGAGTGGTTTGTATTTTCGATTTCCCCAGCTCAGGACCTCAGGCAAGTACATTCTTTGATAGTTTTTATTGCTTTGATATCTACTATATCCGATTCAGTTATAGTGTTATACTTGATTCTCGACACGAGGATACACGGACTAGTATTCGTGAATCTCGTCATGAGATGTCATTCTTGGTTTACCTGGTATATGAGTACATTGTTCGATATTGTTTTCTGTACTTATACAGACACCGATTTGGGAGTGGGTTGGCTCCCTGATCTTCGAATCTCGTGTCATGACCTGTCATGTTTGGAATCATTATACTACTCGAGGATGGGAAGTTATTAGAGGTTATGTGATCATTACCCCTACATGTTTATTACTTGTGCATAGCTCCACCCTCACCACACGTAGGGTATAGCCTGAACTTATACTAGTTGTGCGTAGCTTTCCATTTTGGCCGGCCTGATCCCTACACTATTATACTACTTGTGCATAGCCGGTCAAATAGAACAGCCTGATCTTGACCTAAGCCGATCACATAACGCTCTAATATCTCATGGCACTTACCTTATAGGTTTACATCGTACATCAGATTACATTTACTGCTTATTCCAACTTTACCTTATATCTCACCCATGTATATGCTATTCAGTTCTTTTATATAGTTTTACTTCCAGTTTTGACATTCATCATTTATTTCATTATAATTTTCTCTTATAGTATTATCAATTCACATGGAACTGTTGTTGGTGTTTGTACTTGCTCATATCCTGACAGGATAACCTTCGTTGTTTTTCAGAGAATTTAGATACAGATTGCCCGACCTACTACGGGTTTGGCATAGATGGAGCCTACGACCAGGACCAGCCTGTGGACCCGGTGCTCATAGAGGACGCACAGCCTGTAGTGACTTAGTTTAGCTAGATTTTGTCTGGATTATATTCCAGCTTGATACTTCAAGCCTTGTAGTATTTATTTGGGATCTTGTGCCATGTTTTTAGATTCTGAACTTGTGATTGTGACTCAGCACTATTTCAGACTATTTATTCATCTTGTTTCTTTATCATATTCATGCCTATCTTCCTTAGATTTATGTGATTGAGTTGTGTTTATATTCCTCCGTGCGGAGATGATGTAGTGTCCCGCTCCTAGCGGTTCACTATGTAAGGCTTGTGGCTTGGCTAACTCGGTCGGAACCGAGTATTGGGGAAACTTACCGTCGGCACCGAAATCGATCACGGACAAGTGCATAAGAACCTTTCCAACTAATGGATTGGTTTCTCTTGAAATGCGTCCAAGAGTTTTCTCTGGATGTTTTGCTGCTGGTTTTGTTGCTTGGTTTTGATGGATGCTTTTCTGAATGATTTTCGATGATTTGATTCTTTCTCGTTTTCATCGATTTGTATAGCATTCATTCTTGAGAATTCTGAGAGAAAAGAACACAACGAGACGGAATATTAACCAAACTTTTGGTGCCAATGCAGATTGACGCGTGACGGAAGGCTAAGCGTGCAAGTGTTCCTCTCTCTCTCTCGGTGATTCTCTAATCTGGTGAGTGTGGTTCTCTGTGGTGGTATTGTCCCTCTCGCTATTCCTTCATGCCAATTAAATAAATATCTTGCAGCATCCGTTGATCGATACCAAGTTGCTAATGCCACAAGTCAATACCGCTAAGAAGCTAGAGATTGAACATTGAACATTGAAATGATTGCTAGTCCCTTGAACATTGAATGAATCGATTACACTGTTAACAACAATTGAGATTATGCTTGTCCATTGAACATTGATTTTGTACGACAAAGAACTGAACATTTAATTGAGATTGAAATGATGCCTGGAATGATGATGAAATGCTGCAAAATGAACAAGTTGTCTATTTACTTTCAAAATTACCATGCAGTGTATGCTTATCGAGTCGGTCACGCATTCGCATGGTCATGAACAACTTGTGCACAAGGTTTGGTGGTGTGTTTCCTCGAATCGGTACTGGGGCATCGGGACCGATTCGGCCTAGGAGGAAATATTGGCGTGCTAATGGGAGCACGGGTCTTGCGAGGCATCCTTAGGGGCTAGCTACCTACTTTGGAGTCATCGAATTACCTTGAAGTCCTATATGGCAAAGAGATGTCCGTATGGTTTAATAGCGCCAGTGGCCATGTAGTCAGGATGCATGCTAATGATCATTTTATGCAGGAGCGGTAAGTATATTATTATTATCCTGTATCTTATGCAGGAAAGCTGGATTCGGCCAATGGTAAAGTAAACATGGTTTATTCCATGTTACATTTATTGTGATTTACTCTGAATGTTGCCTGTCCCTAATAAGTTAATATCTTTAAAATGCTTGTCATTAATAAAATGTTGGTTTAGCTGAGTGGGCCAACCGGGCTCACCGGCGCATTGCTATAATGTGCTGACCCCTCTCCATAGGTACTGGAGAAGGCTCGGGCACACATCACAATTAAAGTTTTCTGAACTGCTGTTTCCTTTCAAGCTGTTTTCCCTAAAAGATGCATAAAGTATTGCAGAGTTTTTAAAAGATTGCTGCTTATATTTCAAAGTACTAAAGGGGTATGATGTATGGAACGAGAAGTTATTTCATGGCAGCCTATCAGTTGTACTTCTTTCATTAATAAATGTAGCCGAAAAGGCATTTCAAATATTATCGAGAAAAGTTGTATTCTGACTACAATTATGAATAAAATGACTATTTCTTCTTCCTATATTGTGTCTCTAATGTTTCCGCAACTGTGGCATATTTTCAAATGTTTCAAAATGATATAAATGTGCATGTTCTAGCCTTGTACAAGTGCAACTCCAGACTTGTACGGCATCACGCCTTAGCGAGGACGATCGATTCGGCGTAAATCGAAGCAAAGCGAGCGATTTTCCGAATCGGGGCGTGACAGATGACAGGTTATATTATTGTGTCTTAGATTCTATATATTCTAGATGACCTTTACAGCGTTCTACCACTGATACTGCGGCGTAGGCTGGACGTACCCATGTGCTCATTTCCCTAAACAGGGGGCGGGTCGTGACAGTAGATTTCCTGGAATCCCTATCTGACTGAAAATCTGAGTCTGTATACCCCAAGTTAACTAAACTATCTGCCTGGTAAACTAGCATATACTCTTTAGTCCTTTTCAGGTACTTCAAAATATGCTTTACGGTAGTCCAGTGCTCTTGTCCTGGGTTAGACTGATATCTGCTGACCATGCCTACGACAAAGCAGATGTCTGGTCTCGTACATAGCATTGCATACATTAAGCTTTCTATTGCTGAAGCATAAAGCACTGCTTTCATGTTCTCCATCTCTTTAGGTGTCCTCGGATACTGCTCCTTTGACAGAGCAATTCATGTCTAAAAGGTAAGAAACCTTTCTTAGAATTTTGCATACTAAAACGAGTTAGTACAGTGTCGATATAGGAAGCTTGGGATAAGCCCAACATCCCTTTCTTACGATCTCGTAGAACTTTGATCCCAAGGATGTGACCTACTTCTCCCAAGTCCTTCATATCAAACTGTTTGGATAACCATACCCTTACATCAGATAACACCTTCACATTGTTTCCAATGAGCAAGATGTCATCCACATAAAGTACTAGAAACACCACCACGTTTCTGTCATACTTTCAGTATACACATGATTCATCCCGACATTGATCAAATCCATAAAATTTTATCACCTGATCAAAATATATGTTCCAAGATCTGGAAGCTTGCTTAAGTCCATAAATAGACTTCTTGAGCTTACAAACAAGATGCTCTTGGCCCTTTTCAATGAACCAGTCTGGTTGCTTCATATAGATGTCTTCCTCAAGACTTCCATTAAGGAAAGCTGTCTTGACATCCATTTGCCAAATCTCATAATCAAGATGAGTTGTAATAGATAAAAGAATCTGGATAGACTTAAGCATGGCTACTGGAGAAAATGTTTCCTCATAATCGATACCCTCTCTTTGAGTAAAACCTTTTGCTACAAGCCGAGCTTTAAAGGTTTCAACCTTACCGTCTGATCCTCTTTTTCTCTTACAGATCCACTTGCATCCAATGGCTTTTACACCAACGGGTGGTTCTACAAGCTCCCAGACCTGATTAGAATCCATAGATTCTATTTCAGATATTATTACTTTTTGCCAAGACTCTGCATCTTTATCTTGGAGTGCTTCATTATAGGTACAAGGATCATAATCTTGTTCCTCAAGGACGAAGTCTGACGACTCTTCCAAGAACATATATCTATCAGGTTGTATCACAATCCTTCCACTACGACGATGCACTATCGGTTGTGGTGTAACATTTGTGACATGTTGTGCAGTTATTTGTGGTTCGTCCTCTTATACTGTTGGTACTAAAGTACTTGGTGTCTCACCTCTCAGTTCTTTCTAGAACAACTCTACTTGTGGGTTTATGGTTCATCACATAGTCTTCCTCTAAGAATCGGGCATTGGTGCTAACAATGACCTTCTAATCCTTAGGACTATAAAATAAACCTCCTTTCATTCCTCTTGGATAGCCTACAAACAAGCTTACTTCTGTACGAGATTCTAACTTATCTGCTTTCCCATTCAGCATATGTGCTGGACTACCCCAAATGTGAAAATGTTTCAGACTAGGCTTACGCCCAATCCACAGCTCTGTAGGAGTAAGAGGTACCGACTTAGAAGGAACCAAGTTCAAAATATAAGCTACAGTCTCTAAGGCATATCCCCAAAAGGAATTTGGTAAATACGAATAACTCATCATTGATCTAACCATCTCCATAAGAGTTCGATTCTTTCTTTCGGCTACACCATTCTGCTGGGGCATTCCAGGTGCAGTCAATTAGGATGTAATCCCAGCCTCTGATAAATAATACCTAAACTCTCCAAAGAGGTACTCGCCACCACGATCTGATCGTAATGACTTGATACATTTTCTATGACGTTTCTCCGTTTCAGCCTTGTACTCTTTGAATTTCTCAAAGCACTCAAACTTATGGCGCATCAAATAAATGTATCCATACCTTGAATAATCGTTAATAAATGTGACAAAATATTCAAAGCCACCTCTAGCTTGGATAGTCATGGGTCCACACAAATCAGAATGAACCAATTCCAACACATCTTTGGCCCTATACCCCTTTGTCGTAAAAGGCTTTTTGGTCATTTTACCTTCCAAGCAGGATTCACAGACTGGTAGTGCCTCAACTTCTAATGAACTCAAAGGTCCATCTTCAACCATTTTTTGAATCCTTCTTAGGTTAATATGCACCAATCGTAGGTGCCAAATATATGTTTGGTTCATACAAGAAGGTTCTTTTCTCTTATTTAAGTTAGATGACATATTATTCATTTCTATAAGTTACATTGTGGGCGAAATAGGATTAATGACATACAGATTATCAACCAATGCACCAGAACAGATAAAATGTTTATTCTTTCTAATAATAATATTGTCATTAAAATAAATTGAATATCCATCCTTAACTAACATAGAAACAGAAACTAAATTCCTTCTAAGTGAAGGTGCATAAAGACAATCTCTTAATGTCAAAGATTTATTTCTACCAAAAGATAAAGTAACATCTCCTAATGCAACGACCGCTACTTTTGTAGCATCACCCATGAACAAACATATCTCTCCATCACTGAGCCGCCTGGTTTCCTGGAACCCCTGTAATGTATTGCAGACATGATTAGTGGCTCATGTATCTACACACCAGGTGCCGGTAGATAACACCGCTAAACATGTTTCAACAACTAGTAAATGATATTACCTTCTTTGTTCCCTTGTTTGAGAAGTGGACAATCAGTCTTCCAATATCCCGACCCTTTGCACTTGAAACATTCGCCTTTCGACTTTTTCACCGCGCCTTGAGGTTCCATGCCCTTCTTTGCTGAGTTTACATATTTCTGAATGTTATTCTTCTTCTTACCGCCTTTTGTCTTAGAAGTAGAAGCCTTTTCAGAAACAAAAACATGACCACTCTGCCTAAAGAGAGATTCAGCATCCTGTAGCTCTTTTGCAAGTTCTGCCAAACTATACAACCTTTTGTTCATGTTGTAATTAAGGCAAAAATTGTCAAAACTTTTAGGCAGAGTCCCGAGAATGATATCGACCTGGGATTCCCTATCTATTTCAGCTCCAAGGATCTCTATCTCATTCAGATGACCCATCATCTTGAGAATATGATCCCTTACTGGTGTACCCTCAGCCATTTTTGTATTCATCAAACACTTTATAGCAAACAGCCTAGCTGCTCTACTCTGATGTCCAAAGAGTTCCTTAAGGTTATACATCATGTCATAAGCCGTGGCCATGGCCTGATGCTGATGTTGCAGTACATTTGACATAGATGCCAGAATGTAACACCGTGCTATCTCATATGCCTTTTTCCATTTATTATAAGCCTCTTTGACCTCTTCATCAGAGTTAGCATCAAGATTAGGTGGGCATTCCTCAACAAGTACATATTTGTACTCCTCAACAGTCAAGACAATGTCCAGATTACGTTTCCAGTCAATATAATTAGGTCCAGTAAGTTTGTTTTCTTTAAGAATCACCATAAGTGGACTGAAAGAAACCATTTTTGAAATCCTGAGAATCACATAAATAAAAATTATGTACGGCAAAAACTTTTTGAATTAATTGAATATTGATTCCCTCAAAACAATAATAAGAAATTTACCAACACCTTGAACATCATGAATTTAGTATGCCACGATAGTGTGGACGCATACAAATTTAACTTTGTTTAAGTAGGTACTACCTATTAATTTTACTATCATGTCAACATAACTTTATGGCAAATAAAATTAATATGTTGGTCTTGCTCTGGTCATACAAATAATAGCAGTGACTCCGATGGGGAGGATACCATTATTTGTATCTAATTGTATACCATTACTTAATACTAAGTCCATTACCTTGTAATGAGTTCCTTCAGATGGAGAAGTGAACACATACTAGATAACTTTCTACAATTATCCCTAGGAAAGTTTGTACTGGTGATCCATAATTATACTCATCCGATATGGAGGAAGGCACTTAAGCCACCTAAAAACCAGTAATAGAGACCATAGGATTTATACCAAATAAATATCCTCTCCCATTTAGTTATTTGACAATGAGAGTTTTTCTACTAGTTGATATTATGTACATGTTGTCCATTATTAATGTAGGCTTAGTTTTTCAAAAAAAACATCCACACAATAATAAACATGCATAATCAAAAAAAAGCAAAATGACAATAAATAAGAGAAAAATATCCAACTATTATGGTCATATTTTCTGCTCCTCCTCAACTATCCGAATCCAAAATCTGGCGCTGCGTAGATCTATTCGGGTTTTTTTAAGATTTTGGCTGTCGATTCCTTCATCGAAAATTATCTATCTGCCACTGAACTGCTTAAAACCAGCATCTCGTCCGGTGTCAGAAACAGCCACCACCGCCATCATGATTGATCAAAAATAATTAAAAATACATCAATCCTATGCCTCCTGAAGGAGTTCACACATAATCTAGATTGAAAAATTAAAATAATAAGCACGATCAACCCTCGTGATTTTAATTACATCCACAACAATAACAACATCCACGGCATGTCCGTGGTTTAAACAACACAATAAAAAATATGCATTGGACCTTAATAGTTGGATCTAAGATGTCTGCAAAACCGAGTTAGAACAGATCTACATCTACCGACTATTACACAGCGCAGGTTTTATTAGACAACATGGACATATCAATCAATACGCAGATCCAAAGTGGCTTTGATACCAATTGATGGAACTGGGGATTCCTAGGACCCTTACTTTGGTGTGCATATTGATCGATAGAAAGTTAAATAGATTTAATACGTGTTCTAACCCTTCATAGGCGGAAACTAGGGTTCACGAATTATACCTACGATGGGAAGAAGATAGGTAGTTTCTGGCAATCTTGAGCGAACGACCCCAAGATATTCTGCACGTATTCCTTCTTCGAGTTGGACGTCGTGTGGGCAACGATCTCCCAACCTTTTCTTCTCCTTGGCAGCCCTCTCTTTCTCTCATTACGTGAATAACGAATTTAGAAAAAGCTTCAGATTTCTGATCTCTAATTTAGCGGCCAGAGAATAGATGATATATATAGGCTACGACAGGGACCTTGAGGAGAAATTAGGATTAGGCCTCCTAACGGATCTGGATATCCCGTGCTCAGCCCGAACACACAATCCAGGCCCATTAATAATAGCTCGGTCCACTAATGAGCTATTATTGTACTACCTCCCTAATCCCAAATTATGTTTGTGGGCTCCTTTTATTAAATGCTCGTTTGGCTCCTCATGTTAAGATATCGAATGCCTGTCAATCAAATTAAGTTACTGACAACTATATTGATTCCACATCTTTTATTCTTAAGTAGTACCGCTCAACTTTATTTGTCATGTCGAATATAATCCACCTGCAGGGTTTACATGACAATCCTTTTAAGCTCCTTAAGGGGACATCATCAACCGGATATATCGGGACATGAATTCTATTTATAATCAACAACCCATCATATATACAATATTATTATCCAATTCATAGAGGTTGTTGACCCATAATGAATCTCATTCTTTCATGAGTTAAAGTAATGCACTGCATATACATGTCTGTTATTATATCCGAATTAAGAGCACAAGCATCCATAATAACAGAGATGTTTGTTCTCTTATGTAGTCAGTACAAATAGAACAACCTCAAGTGGTCCTGTTCAATACACACAAAGTGTACAAGTGTAAACCTATAGTCAAGATAGACTAATACCAGATTACACTACAACCTTTCCAATAGATTGTCCAAGTCCATCTAGGTTGTGAACTATTTCTATATTCCATAAGGAACTGATAATATGATCTTCTGTGTGACACCACACACCATATTATCTACAATATAGAATATCAAACATTTGCATTAACACTTGCAACAAATACAATATGCAAATATTTGCCCATATGATTCTTATTCAAAATTTAAGGAAATAAGGTTACTACAAAAGTGATACTTTTAGTATATAACCCTAACATCCTCAACGAGCACCGGCTCTACAGGCAAGTCCTGATCAAAGTCACCATCTATCCCAAACCCGTAGTAGGTTGTGCCATCAGCCTCTGTCCTCTGAAAAATAGTTATACAGTCAGGATTGGAGCGAAGTACAAACGCTAACTGCAGTTCCATTGAATTGACAAATACTATAAGAAATAGTTATAATGGACTACATGATAGAATAACAAGACTGGAAATAAGAAGCACGAGGTAAACTGAATATCATGTCATGGTATGAGAATATATATAAACTAGAATGTAAAGTGATACAGTCAAATCTGAGTACAATATAAGTATAAACGGTGCCTTGAGATATTAGAGTATTATGTTATCGTCTTGGGTCCAGATCAGGCTGTTTTATTTGACCGGCTATGCACAACTACGAGTATAGAGGATCAGGCCGGCTAGAGTGGAAAGCTATGCACAAGTAGTATCTGGTCAGGCCACACCCTAAGTGTGGCGAGGGTGAGCTATGCAGAAGTAGTAAACAAGTGGGGGTAATGATCACATAACCTCTAATAACTCTCCCAATCCCCCGAATAGGTGTCTATACAAGTACAAGAACAATATCGAACAAGTACCAATATACCAGATTAATCGGGAACAACATCTTATGACGGGATCCAACGTATACTAGCCCGTGTATCCTCGTGTCGAGAATTAAGTAAAACACTATAACTGAATAGATATAGAAAATATCAAAGCAATGAAAACTATCAGAGAATGTACTCGCCTGCGGTCCTGAGTAGTCAATTTAAATCGAGGCTCAAAGTGGAGTCACATGTTAAAGGGGGTTTAACAGTGTTAGACATGGTTTTCCAGTGCGTGATATACAATCAAGATCAAAACTAGGTCAAGTTTGACTCACAGTTGACTTTTGGTCAGCTGGTCAATCATGGTCAAACCCTAGTCAAATTTAGGTCAAATATTAACTCAAGGTTGACTTTCAGTCAAATTGGTCGACCTTGGTTAGGTTATCGCCTTTTTAGTTCTTACCTTCCTATAAACATCATATAACCTAACAATTCCATATATATATATATATATATATATATATATATATATATAAGATACTACTTAACTATCCTAGGTAATCTTTACCTATACCAAAAAAAAAAAAAAAATATAAGATACTACTTAACTATCCTAGGTAATCTTTACCTATACCTTAGAGTAGGTAAGCCAATAATTTAGGCTAATAGGTAATCTTCCATTACCTTAGGCTAATAGCTTATCATCTCTATATATATAGATACCCCTCTCCAATATAATAGGTAATCCTAATTACCTACCTAGAAAATCACATTACCTCTACTCAAATCCAACCTTAACTGATACTAATACCCCCTACTCATTCCTAGTGGCCATGGTCCAAGCCAAAAGCCCAAAGGGAAAGATCCCCTGCTGCCATGCAGCAAGGCAAATCATGCTACTACTGCTGCTTGCATTTGCTACTGCTGTTGCTTTGCTACTTGCAAAGCAATACAAAGCAAAGCAAGCCAAGGCCAAGTAATGCAAATGCAAGGCCACATCAAATCCAAAGCCACAACAAAGACCCTGCCACAAATTAGTAGGTAAATTACATTACCAAAAACACACTCCCTCACACTCACAAATCTCTGAACTAACATTCTAACTTAGATACTTAACATTCTAACCTCTCAAACCCCCAAATCTTAACTGAACTTAACCGACTAGTTACATACATAACACTAATACATACATGACACTAATTTACCACTCATACTCTTAACACTTTGATACCTAGATGATACTAACATATACTAACTCATATCCCTCACAATTCATAATTGACACACAACCACAATATGCTAATAGGCCCTTGCTACTACTGCCATTGCAGCTAATGTAAGAGCAAGGCAAATCCTGCTCGAGCTAAGGCCAATGCAAGCCTTGCCAAGGTAAGCTGCAAGTGCAGCCCTATTGCTCACTGGCCTCTCACATAAAACCTTTGCTACCCTCAACATACAAAGCCTAAGCCTCTGATACAAAAGTATCTTACTGATACTCTAGCTACTCACATAAAACCCCCTTACATTGTCTATGGTATGTTGGCCAAACACAGGCCAACATTGGCCTGACCAGACCTGGGCTCTGCCCACAGCAGGTCATGTTGCTCAATGGCCAAGTGGCCAAGCTACTATAGGTAAAATCAAATGAAAATGCAAATGCAAAGCAAAGTAAAGCAATAAAACTGCTGCAAGACCCAATTGCCAAGGCTAAATGCCAAGGCAAGCAAATGCAAATCTTGTTGCCACAGGTCTGATACATGCCTCACTACTGACACTACTCATTCTTAGGCAAATACACAACTGATACATTCAATAACCCCAACAGAATCCCCAAGTCAGTCCACATGACTGAATCCTTCACTCAGTGGCACCTACATATGCCAATGGCCTAAGGCCCACTCTCAAATGCTGCCTACAGTATACAAAAACCTAACTGGTACTTGACATGTCAAGAGAGTGGCCCCTTTTTCGAACTCTAAACCTGGTTACTGACCTGGCATGGCCTATGGTCCTAAGAATTACAAGCCAATGGCCAAAAGCCTAAGGCCCAAGTGGCCAACTGCTACCTACAATGCAAACATGGCCAAGTGGCCTCTTGGCCAACTCCATCTGCTGCTTACAGCAGATCACCTGCTGCCACTGCTCTGTGGCCCTGCTAAGAGCCAACCCGAGCCATACTACTGCTGTACAGTGTCGTCCTAATCCTCCTCACTCATCACTGTCCCATACAACCCATACTACACAGTTCACTTGACAGGGAACACAAGCCTCAAGCTCAAAACTCATGTGCATATATATATATATATATATATATATATATATATATATATATATATATATATATATAACATTCATATATATATATATATGACATATAAATGTAGCCTATACATATTCATATAACTGAACACAACTTATCATTCCCTTGCCCAACCCCCACTGGACACTTGAACACACACTACCACCTATACATATAAGTATATAACCTACATATATATGACAGTTAGTGTAGCACGCGCGCGTGCGCGCGCGCGCGCACACACACACACACACACACACACACACACACACACACACACACACACACACACACACACACACACACACACACACACACACACATACATATATAGATATGTAGAGGAAAACACTAGGAAATCAATTAGAATGTCTAACTAATGAACAACCTAGCCAAACATATGCATAAAACTGAATGCAAGCCAAAAAAATAGTCTATTAGGCATTTAAACAAACACTTGGTGGGCTCTCCTCAGATTTCTCCAAGGAGGGCACAAAAACCCCAAATAAAATGCACAAAAATGAGGTTTAGATCCTTGCTCATCTCCCCAAGGGTACTCCTAACCAAAGTGAGTGTTCATATATGTGTCATGCCTGAAGAAGGAGATCAAACTATCAAATGAGGTAGATTCCCAATGGAGTCTTCTAGGGATGCTCTTGTGTCAAGTTTGACACAATATCTCCCTCCTTTGGACTCCTTCCCATGAGCTCCTTGGTCTCCAAGTTTCTAGCCTTGTAGAATGAAGGTTTGGGAAGGTTTTGGAAGAATTTGGGGGAGTTTTGATGGATGGAATGAATGGAAATGGAAAGGGCTTGAAGAGGGTTTTCTTTTAGGATTTGTGGAGGCTCCTACAGGATGAAGAAGAAGGTTTAAATGCTCATAATAACTAGCCATGAATGGAAGCCCTAAACCCCTTCTAAAATGTCTATTTTACCCTTTCAAGTCATCATGAACACTTCCTTAAATGAGGGGTTAATTGTGCTCTAAGTGTGGGAATAATTTCTATTCTTATTCTTGACTCTACATGACTTAAATGTGTATAATTGTGTTTATCCTAGAAAATAGGTCTAAGTAGTCATGTCTAGTCCAATTAGGTCCACAAGTCAAGGGTCCAATAAATAAACTAGTCTACAAATAAATACAACCATCATATTAAATAAAAATAAAAAAAATAGTATACACAAAATAGATAATTATGAAATGACAAAAATATTCTTGTTCTAGAAATGTGGGAGTGACAGTTAATCTGCCTGAAGGAGCTAAACCTATTGAATCTTCGAGAAGAAAAAAAACGAAAGTCGAAGGAACTTAAGATGAGTTCAAGGTTAGAGAGTTTGCTTAAGAACAAGAGATTGATAAGGTTGACGCATATGCTCTATCAGCTAAGATATCAACTATCAGGATGACAATTAACGTGACGGCTATTCATAAGCTGTTCTATCATCAAGTAGATGTCTAGACAGTATTTTTGGATACAAAAATGACAGAAGAGATTCATATACAATATCCAGATAGAGTTGTCGTTCAGGCTATCAAAGACAAGGCCTACAAGTTGGTAAATTCTATGTACAATTTGAAGTACACTCCTAATCTGTGGCTCGAGAAGTTTGACCAAGTTATTAGGTCAAAAGTCTACAGGGTCAGCGAGACTATTACGTATGATTACACGAAGTTCGCTGATGAGAGAGGATTCATCGTTCGTCTCTATATGGACAACATAATGATGTGTCACTAGAACAAAGATGTTTCTCATGTCCAGATTTAGTATGATGGACATGGGAGATGCGGATGTCATCCTGGGGATTTGAATAATCCATAAGGAAGTGGAGCTTGCCCTGTCACAAGCTTACTACATGAAATGTTGCTCACACGCTATGGATATCAGGATCTTCATGGGATCGAAACTCCCTACAGGTATGATCAAAGGTTGAAGTCAGATCCTGGAGAAGCGTTGATAGTTGGTGTACTTGAATATCATTTGGAGTTTGATGTAGGCTACAAGTACCACCAGGACTGACATAGCTTTTGCTGTAGGCATGATGAGTCGATTCACGAGCAAGCCATGTGCTGATCTTTGGAAAGCTGTGAAAAGAGTAATTGGATATCTCTCAGGAACTCAGAAAAATACACTATATAGGTTACCCTATAGGGGTAGAAGGCTTCAGCGATGCCAGTCGGTGCTCAGAAGGAAAGAAAGAAGAGGTTATATCTTCTACATGGATAAGGCTGCTATATCGAGAATGTTAAAAAAGCAGATCCATGGGTAGTGGTGCTATATCGAGAAAGTCGAAGAAGCAGACATTTCTCTCACTATAGAATCTGAGTTCTGTTAGCTACAGCAGATGAAGCAAAATTGCTTCGGAAGCTCTGGAAGGATCTTTCTGTGGGTAGTACGCAAATTCGGATAATGCCGATGTATTATGACAACCGGACACTATCTTCCTATGGGTGGTGCACATATTTTGATAGTGTCGATTTATTGTGACAATTAGGCAACTACAGCAGTGGCATCAAATGATCTCTTAAATGGTAAAAAGAGGGCGTGGGCACAAAAAAGAAGAAGAAATGCTGTCTTTTTTTATTGGCGCAAGGCACCACAAATCGAGTACGCCCGAGAGATCCTGCATTGAAGATCCTCGAGTACAAAAAGAATTCTGGGGAATGGGACGATGGAGATCGAGCGACAGTTGCTCCTTTACTCCGTTGACACTCCAATTACAAAAGTGGAAGAAAACCTAAGAAAATTGCTAACTCTCGGCTCATTGGCAAGAAGGGCAACAATTTGGCTCTTGAAATGCTCTCCGTTCTGTCTGTCTTTGTAGAAGGGGACGCCCTCTATTTATAGTCGTTTTGTACTGAAATGACTGTTATGCGCCCACAGATAGAAAATACACTGATTTCACTGTGGGAGGATAACACCCCTTTGGGCGCATAGGGTGTAGGCGCATGGACACTGGATGATCGTGGGTAGATCGTGGGGTTGACGTGGTCGTATGCTTCGGTGCACGATTGCTCGTGGAGACAGACATGGCCGCATGCTTCGGTGCATGATTGATCAAGGATGTTGACTGAGTCGTAGGGATCTGCTGCCTTGGGCGTATAGTGTGGGAGTAAGTTTATGTGCCTATACTTGGGTGCATGTTTGATCTGCATGAAAATAATGTGGCTGTATAGCCCCTCTTCGATCATGTGGGCGCATAGCCTCACTTTGGTTCTGTGGGCGCATAGCCCCCCTTTGGTTATGTGGGCGCATAGCTTCTTTTGTGGGATACATAGTCTTGTATTTTTTATGCTTCTACAAGACCCCCTTCAAAGTTTTTGAGACTCAAACGAGTGTCAAAATACTTTGAAAGAAGCATGGGAAAAACTGTCTTTACTAGCTTCATGGGCGCATGATGGGTACGACTACTTTAGGCGCTATAGCTCCCCTTCCCGAATTTTTTTGAAATATTTATTATTATTATTTATTTGATTTAAAAGGTGATTTTTGGATTTTTATAAATAATTATTTAGTTAATTATTATGATAGATGACATTAGCCATGGTTGAGTTTTGAAGTACCAGACGACTAGAAATTATGGCACGGATAGTGCAGTGGCGTACCTTGACTAGTGTATTAGGCATGCCAAGGAAGACCCAGCCATAAGTGTGTCCTAACTAGAAAAACCAGGCCAAGTTGCGACTTAACCTCTAAAGACATTTTTAATTGTTTATTAATTATATTATTGACTTGTAGGAGACCCGGTTGTGTCGATTTAGCTCGGACTAGACCCGAACCGAAACCGAGCCCATATAATCTTGTAGTGAGACCAAAGACGTCCATGCAGACGTATATATTACATTTATTAATTTTGATTGTCCAAATAGGCATTTCATATAAAGGATTTATATACATATATAATATATATATTTTTGTTACTGAATCGATATTCTATTTTAAGAAATAGGATAAACATCATACTTAGCTATCCTTGTGCATTTGGCGATATTTAGGCTATACCTGCAATTTCAAGTACATCTAGTATTATTTTACTGTATTTTGTTCTCCTACATTTTGTTGTTATTATTGTTATGATAATTGATGTGTATATACATATATGATTATTATTGATTATTTCCTATTTTTGAAAATAAATATATTTTATATCGGTGTACATATTATTATCATAGGACCCTATACTAGGGATAGAGGATATTAGGATTTATTTAAATTTATGGGTATTATATCATATATGGAAATACATGTATACAAGAGTATAATAGTTATATAGAAAACAAAATAATTTAAAACCCAAAATCCCCTTCAGCTCAACCAAGCTAATCCCAAACCCAGCCGGCCTCGCCATTGGGCCAAACCCGAGCTCCCTTAGTTTGAACACAGCAAAAATCGACTATATATATAGTTGAGATCGAGAAAGGGAGGAGGAGAACCTAAACCCTAAAACTTCCCCAGGCAGTGCCGCCCCGACCCCTCCCCGGTCTGGCGAGCCCCTCCGCCTGCAGCGGCCAAGCATCGCCGGCGCCACCGTCGTGCACAGCCGGGCGTCCGGGAACCGCACAACATCAGCAACAGCAGTTCAAGAACTGCCAGGTACCCATATTCATGATGTTATTTCTTCGCACACACTTCACCCACTTCGATCTACCAAATCCTACGAATAGCCAATATAACCCTCTTCATACCCTTTTAAATAGAATTTCATATGCATACTTAGATCGCTCAGAAATTTGACGCAAACATCGTCGAAAAACTGACTGGAAACAGGGCATTTAGACTGTCTCAAACCCCGAGTTTGAAGGGAGTTTTGGAACCAAACTTTAGGATTTCTAAAAATCTAAATGAACAGACCTGTAAACAACCTATACGAGATCGAACTCCTTTTTTTAGAATTGTTTTTAAGGTATTATACTGGAAGTTATTCATGGATAAAAATTAAGAAAAACCTGTTCTGAAAATCATGAAAACCTTCGATACGACATGCGTCCCGCCAATTCGGGCGACGTGGTTACGAACTGAAAGCATCAAAAGGTGCGTATCAGCTTCGTGGATGTGTGGGCTTTGACGGAATTTAAATTGGTTGTGTGTGCGCGACGAATTTGATGCGTATCCATTAAATTACTTTGTGCACGTTTGTCAGATCGAGATAAAAATTACGCCAACAGGATCATATTATTTTTCTGGTCCTGTATGCCAGGTTTGGTCCAATTCAGAGACAGTTGATCGGATCACCGTTTTGCGGGCCCCACGATCCGACTCAACGGGCGATTTCGTGCACGGCCGACCGAAATCCAAAATTAAACATACCGTTGGGTTCGTATCATCAAAACAAATTCATAGACATGTAGTTTGACGACTTTAGAGACAATTGAATTTGTCATGCTTTTCGGTGCAAAGCGGGTCCAACGGCGGACATCGTTTTGGCCTGAAATGACCATTTTGCCCTTGTGTGCAGATTGGACTGAAGGACAGACAATTCTAGCTAATTTGACTATTCTGGAAATGTTGGTAATGTCTGTTTCAGCTTTCGGAGACAGTTGTGAGATTTGGACTTTATGGCTTACCAGTTGACAGTATATCGTTGGTTCTTCGTGCTACCACCAGGCAAGTATACCTTGCCGAACATATACAGTATTTACATTATTTTTCTCTTTCTCTATTGTATTCCTTTTCGTATTGTCACATGATTTCCATATTGTGATTGGTTTGTCCTTGATTGTTTTACTTGTTTTAGATTACGTACACGTATATGATATTCGATATTGCTTGTCTATTGGTCTTCTTCATGTTATCGTGTTTTGTGATAGAGTTGCCAGTTCTACCCCTTGTTCTTGAATGGGAGTATCTTGTATTGTACTACAGTTGAGACATACTATAGATTGGGAGTATCTTACATTGTACTACGACCTATACCAGATTCCTTGATCTTGATATTGATTGACTTGATTTGAGATATACTATAGATTGGGAGTATCTTACATTGTGTTACGACCTATAGCAGATTCCTTGATCTTGATATTGATTGACTTGATTTGTGACATACTATAGATTGGGAGTATCTTGCATTGTACTACGGTTTATAGGTGTCTGCTTGACCTTGTATTCCTCTAGAAGAGGAAATCGATACTAGAATTGGCTATTCTTGACTGGGAGTATCTTGTATTATACTACAGTCGAAACCTACTATAGATTGGGAGTATCTTGCATTGTACTACAAGCTATAGGGGTTAATCGTTTGAGTGATAGCCAATTCTAGTATTATATTCCATATTGCTTGTCGTGTCTTAGATATCCTTTCTTGCACCGTCCTTATCTTCCGTACATGTTATTTACTGTTATATTAGTAGGCATATTTTATGTATCTTGCTAGTCCTTTGAGGACCTGATGACCTCTTCAGGTAGCTGATTGCACGGAGTTAGTTAGCTGAGCATGTGGTAGTTGACTTCATCTGCATGATTCAGGTATTTTGTTAGTATTATTGATTTACTACATTTCTCGTACTTTTATGATATATCCTGCTTATCAGCTTAGCTTTATAGACTCATATTATTCTTGGACTCTAATCAGACATATATGCTAGTGGGCTGTAGACCACGACCCATACTTGTTCATTCTTATCTTATATATTCTTGTGGATTGAGATACACTGTAGATTACCATATTAGCCATGATACCATGATCTTGATAGCTTATACGTACTCGAGTCGGGCTGGAGTTCGCTCGATACTTAGCTGGCTTGCTCACGCACTTGCATCCCGAAAAGTGGATACGGGTCGTGACAAGCGCATAGATGTTTGCCAGGCTTTCGAAATGTGGCTGTTGAGATCTTCCTTGGAAATCTGAAATGATAGACTCGTTTTGGAACGGAATTTGAAAAAGGTCCGCTCTTTATGCAATGTCTATGCATAGTCTGCATCAGCAAATAGCAGGCGCATAATCTGCAAAAGACCGAGTCTCTCCGTAGGCGCATAGACCATATGGGCGCATAGATCGTGTGGGCGCATAGGCCATGTGGGCGCATAAGTCCCTGTTCGTGCCTATAAATAGGCCTTGAGGAGAGAGAAAGTTCATTCCCTCTTCTTTTTCTGTAGAAATTTCAAAGAGTTTTTTCTTTTACTCTCTTTCGAGCAATCTTGTCTCCCAAGGCTGCTTTGACTCCCAAGAAGTCTGTGAAGGGCAAGAAGGCTGCAACAGCTAGTTCTTCTCCTTTGGCAACATCTCATCTAGTTTAAGACCCCATCCTGGGTGAGGCAATGTCTTAAAAAATGAGGTCTCGAGCGTTAATTTGTGACACTCGAACTTTTCTTTGCATGGGCACATAACCATCGATATGCGCCCAAAGCAAACATACTTATTTTGTGAGCAGTCTTATGCGCCCTTAGAAGCATGCGCCCACACACTTTGTTGTGTCATGCGCCCACACAGAACACATGCTTTGAAGAAGCTTATGCGCCCACAGGTTCTTTGGGCGTATAACATCTGGGTGCATAGCATTTCTCCAGCACTTAGCTCTTTTTTTGTAGATTCTAAGTCTGACTTTTTCTTTCTTTGCAGTTGACATGGTTGTCCCGGCTCTTGGGGGATTCCTCTCGGCTCTGCACTCCATGCTCTGGATTCAAGCCTCATCACCGCAATTGTAAAAAATGCTCAGGTGAAGATCAGCCATGACCAGTCTTCGGTGCGGGTGATCGCTATGCTTGAACAGGAAAAATATTCTTGAAGCAGATGATGAATGATGAGAAGTTCACGCTCGGAGGGGCACGGAGCTTCAAGAGACCTTACTTCTTGTTTGGTGATAGCTTAGGATTTGAGGACGAAGAGACGATATGTCTAGAAGACCCTCTGGTGGTCAGGTTAAATAACCAAAGGATATGGTTACCATCGATGAAGCGCCAATACCCTCTATCGGCATTTACTGACCTAGCTGTACGGAGGCAAATGAAATGGGACTTGACCCCTGAATTGCATGGGGTCATTTTTGGCAGGATCCAATTTAACTCTGTTGACTGGAAGAAAGACACTTTCAAGTGTGTCAAGGGTTCCACGTCCTACTCCACGAGGGGGCTACATCCTGGAGCCGTAATAAACGATGTCATGACTGATCTTCACCCTTATGCTGCTGAGACTCTCTCCAACCTGATGCTGTCAAAGAAGGAGTCATATCCGGGAGGGAAGCTGCGGATGGAAGGTTGGAGATACTCTATCCCGTTCTGGAGTGACCTTACTGAATGGGTGCTCTCGACTTACGAGGCCACCCTAAAAGCTACCAACCTTTTTTATGCCGTTAGAGCCACCCAATATGACATAAAGGTTAATTGTTCTATGTTTATCTCGTTGGTGTAGTTGTACAACTATCACACATGTACCTTCTTTACTCCGGGTGGGGAGATGGGTCTGGCTCTTCACGAGATGCAGGCGATATCAAAACTTTCCTAGGGGACCGAGCCATACGAAGAATACATTTCCTGTGATGAGGAGCTCTTGGATTTGGAAAGGAAGAACTCCGAGATGATGGAGGTGTACAACGGGTTACTCTATTACCTCTTAATTTGTCACCAGGTTACAAAGAAGGGTAAGACTGAGGGGTCCCTTCCCCATACGAGAGCCTGGACCAACTACATCTTCATTAGAGAAG
This sequence comes from Iris pallida, assembly GCA_029216955.1. Lineage (NCBI taxonomy): Eukaryota > Viridiplantae > Streptophyta > Magnoliopsida > Asparagales > Iridaceae > Iris > Iris pallida. The sequence continues at coordinate 10,946,505 of JANAVB010013397.1, forward strand.
AAAGAGACGACCCAGTCTTTTTCTCGACTCGCAAGCCCTCGACGAAATCTGAGATAGAGCAACTGATGACAGATCACGTGGCATTAGACACTGAAGATAGTGATGATCCCGAGGGAAACTTTTCGATTTATCATTTCTTCAGGCAGGCTGAGTTTAAGCTGCTGTCGGAAAAGCTATGCTAGCCGCCTTTTTGATGACATGGCTCCGTGATTGTGTAGTCCCTGGTGGTTCAGGGTCTATTGAAAAGATAAGCCGGGGTATGATACTTCCAGCTATAAAGCTGGCATTTGGATACCAGCTTGCCCTGCTTCCTGCGATGGTCTGCGCCATCCAACGAGGCTTGCGACACTTTGTTGTTAATGCGGTGACACCCGTTAGTAGAAAGGATTTTGTCAGGACTGAATTTCCTTTTCATTACCCAATGAGATGGCTGGTGCTGCACTATTCCAGATTAATGAATACCGGGCTGTTGGTAGACTCTCTGATGGGAGATGCCTTTCTTCGGAGATTCAAAGATGCAGACTGGACCGTCACAGGGGTGCCTGTTTGCAGGAAGGCTTTGAGTTTCCTGCAGAATTATGAGTTCTTCAGAGTGTCGCCTCCGTTTGGTAGTGGCATGCAGGAGACACTTTAGTAGATGAGGGAGCACTCACTACTAGCCTTCCTATTGGGGCGTTCCGTTGGCTCCAGTCCATCAGGCCTTCACATCTGGTGCTCAGGAATAGGAACCACACTTTCCTGGAACCTTATCTGCCGAGTCGCTTTACACGATAGTTCGGTTACAGCCAGCTTCTTTTAGGCAACCCCAGCCCTCATCAACAGTCGATAGGAAGCCTGATCGACGGGGCACATGCATGGGGTTACTACAACGCCGGATGTACGGGGGAAATTTTTACCTTGCCAGAAGATAAGCCTGAAACCCATATGCTTTTTGCTGCTGCCAAGTTCTACATTCAGGTCAATACCCTTGATTCTCGATATGACCATGAGTAGAGTTTAATATCGGGGACTAGGCTTGTCCCCACTCTTGCCGATATAGGACGAATGCGCACAATAGGGGGGTCACAGAAGGGAAGGTGCCGCACCCTCAGCTGACCCAGCTGCAGCGCCACGGCAGAGAGTCGCTTTTGAGAAATCGGTTGTTACAGTACCTCAGAGAGAGGATACCGAAGATCCTCTTTCTAATATGCCTCACAAAAGGAAAGCTTCTACTAGGCTGGTTCAACGGTCCAAAAGGAAGAAGGTTATTGTCTCCAGAGGGAGAAAGAAGGTCACGGATGTGAGCGCCGGCTCGCCTCCTCCCAGAAGATCTTCCCGGCAGACCGAGAGAGGTGGAACGGCGTCGCAGGCCGTTACCATTCGGGAGGTAGATCCCTTCCTAGACTCCATAGCCATTTTGGTCAAACTGTTAGAAGCTTTCTCACCATTGCGTTTGTCCTTTGCACAGGACGTTGAAGTCACGGCCACGACAGGTGCTTCTTCGTCTGAAGTGGTGGACATAACAACGGTGTCCCCTGCTCGTTCTCAACCGATGGATGAAGGTGGGTATTCTTCAGTTGTAAGGTTTGAGCAAAGGGATGATCAGGGCGAAGTCCCAGACCATGATGGCGATCAGAAAGCCAGTCCCTCCTATGACATTTCTTTCGGGGATATGTCTGCAATATGAGCTATGATGAAAGATTTGGATAAAAAATCAAGTCCAGTCAGCTCACCCTCCTCTGGATATGTCATTCTTGCACTTTTCTTCGGATGAGATTTTTCGACTTCAATTTTGTGTGTAACTTGTGAGGCTGACTTCCTTCGTATATTCTCTTGTAGACAAGGAGAGGGAACAAAGCACGAAGGTTGCTCCAGATATCGGGGCTAGACAGGAAGCTCCCTTGGTTCTCCCAGTAAATCGGCATCGGTTATTGAAGAAGTTTTTGATCGGCCCGTTGAGGCGGCCATTATTGAATCTGCTTTGAGTCCAGCTAGGACCGTGGAAGGCAAGCAGCCTGATGCTGCTTTGGCTGATGTTGACAGTGAGCGACCTGGGTCTGCTCTCATTTCTCCAGCTCTAGTTGATACTGAGCCGGCAGGAGGTATAAAATTACAACTCCTTCATACTCTTTGAGTAAGTTTTTTTGTTTCTGATATGTATATTGCTTTATTTGTCAGGTTTGGCTTCCTCCCAAGTAGCTCTCCTTGGGACAGAAGATCCCTATCAAGCTTTATCTCCAACGACCTCTTCTGAAGATGATGAGATGGCTCAGGAAGTCATAAGAGCTTTCTACTCCATTTTGAAAGTAAAGCTTCCTGGAGTTTTGAACCAAAATATCGCCTTCGGGCCTGTGAAGGCTGTTGCTGAATGCTAGGTGACAGTCCTTGAAAGCATTGCTGGCTATGAAGAGCGAGCTAATGCTTTAAGGAAGGTCATAGCTGACTTGGAAAATCAAGTGGCCAAACTCTGAGAGGTCAGTCAGCGAAGCCCAACATCATTGTTTATTGTGGAGGACGTGGCTCTGATTGCGGCTCTTGAGAGGAGGAAGCTACTTTCCAAGCGAGAAAGGAGGCGCTGGCTAAAGAGATCAGTGAGCTGGCTAATCAGTATGAACAGTTTGATGCTGCAGGTAGGGCTCGTATTGTCTCAAAAAATAAGCTGGCCATCCAGATCGCTGAAAAATACAATCAGATTGTGCTGCTTTGCAAAGAGATTGCCCAGCTTGAGGTCGACTTACGAACAGTTGCGTCTGAGCAGGAAGATCACGTGGTTCAGGAAGAAGCACGTCTTCGTGCCACTGTCAAATCTTAAGATGAAATCAAGGCTCTGAGGGATAGTATCAATCGATTGTGTATTCCTTAAGTCTTTTGTTTGGAATTGGCTCTTTTTAACCGTCAAGACTCTTGTATCTTTTTCTTTTCTCTGTCTTTTGATAGACATTTTTTAATAAAGAATCTTTTGGCTTTTAAAATTCATGAATAAAGTTTGTGAAATATTAGAACTAGAGGTAATGTGGACGTAGTAAGGATATTTCTGGTGGGTATTCCGCTGGAGAATTGGATGTGGACACATAACCCATTTTATATTCAAGGTTCTTGAATATAGATAATAAGTTGAAAGAAGCTGCTAATAGAGGTAATGTGGACGTTAGAAGAGAATGTTTTATGCCTCGACCAGAGGTAATATGGACATGGATGGGTATATAACATTTAAATAGGAGTCACTAAATAATTTAAAGGTCATATGGACGTAATTATCTTTGATGAAGGGATATTTCCGGTAGGTATTCTGCTGGGGAATTTGATGTGGACTTATTATCCGTTTTATATTCAAGATTCTTGAATATAGATAATAAGTTGAAAGAAGCCGCTAATAGAGGTAATATTGACGTAATAGCAGAGAACGTTCTATATCTGACCAGAGGTAATATGGACGTGGACAGATATATAACATTAAGTAGGAGTGGATAATTCAGGAATAATATGGACGTAATTATCTTTGATAAATGTTTTGCTCAGAGGTTATATGGACGTGGCAAAACATTTCTTAATTATCCCACTCGGGAAATAATTATCGGAAAATAGTTCAGAAGTAATATGGACGTGACTATTTTCGTAAGACCAAGTTTGGGCCGAGTCCAAAACGAAAATAACTCCACTGGGGAATTTTTTTAGAGGGCCTATTATCCATGGTGTATCCAAGACTCTTGAAATACGGATAATAGTTAGATGATTTTTCGAACCACATAAATATTGCACTGTATATTTACATGATTAAAACATGGTATATGTGAACGCTGTATATGAAGGTTACACATCATATTTTTTTAGGAACTTGTCGTTGATCGGCATCATGAGCAAGTCACCATCAGGCTTGGTTAGTCGATACGTACCGTTAGAATATACTAATTCTATAACGAAAGGACCTTCCCATTTAGGCTAAAAATTTTCTTTTGTCTTGTGCGTCATGACCATTGGCCTTCTCACTGCTAAGACCAGATCACAAACTTGAAAGATTCTTTTCTTCACCTTTTTGTTAAAGGCTCTGGAAAGGCGTGCTTGGTATAGCACAATACGCTGTTGAGCTAATAGGCTTTTTTTGTCTAGCGCTTCCAGCTCTTGTAGTCGCAGACGGTAACTTTCTTCGACAATCAACTCACTGGCTAAGGCTACTCGAAGAGAGGGAATCTAAATTTCTAGGGGAAGAACAGATTCACTTTCATAAACCAGAGAGAATGACGTACTGCCTGTTGGAGTCCAGACCGTTATACGATAGGCCCAGAGACATTCGTCGAGCTTCTCATTCCAATCGCGCTTGTTTGAAGACACGAACTTCTTAAGAAGTTTGATGATAGTCTTATTGAAGGCTTCTGCTAATCCATTAGCCGCTGGGTTGTAAGCAGTAGAGGCTACATTCTGAATTCAATTCTTATCGCAGCACCGATAGAATGCATGGCTCGCGAATTATGGACCATTATCATGGATGATCCTGCGAGGTAGGTTGAAGCGGTAGATAACGTGATTTTGATGAAACTAATCATGTTTGACGTCTTTACTTCGATGAGCGGTATAGCTTCCGCCCATTTGGAGAAGTATTTGGTTATAGCTAGGATAAACCGGTGTCCTCTAGAGGATGGCGGGCTGATTGGGCCGATGACATCCATACCCCAGCTTCAAAAGGCCAAGATGCCGCCATCGTATGTAGAAACTCTGAAGGTTGATAAATGAAATCGACGTGGAACTGACAAGCCCTACACTTCTTTGCATATTCAACAACATATGCTATCATTGTGGGTCAATAATAACCCATTTGTCTGAGGTGATCTTGTAATTTGGGGCCTGGTTGATGTGCACCAAAAATTCTGTCGTGAGCCTCACGGAGTGCATGTTTGGTTTCTGTGTCTGATAAATATCGTAACAGTAGCCCCATCGTAAGAGCGTCGATACAGTATTTTGGTAGCTGTATCATAGTAAAATCTGAGGGATCGCCTTTGGACAAACACTGCTTCCTTTGGGTCCTCAGGGAGGATTTCGTAGACGGCGTAGTCTATGAAAGGAAACCTCCAGTCTTTAACATCGACATTTGTTTCTGTTGCGTAACTGTGACGAATATGGAAGGCACTTTCACACAGAATAACTCTCGACCAGATACTGTGATCGAATGCTGAGTATTGGAAGGGATGGTCAAAGAAGCAGCAAGACCGACTAAAACATCTGCTTCTATATTCTGTAAGCGAGGCACATGCTCGATGAAGAATCCAGCGAAGTTAGAAGCCAATTCGATTATCGCTTTGTGATATGGGATGAGATCTTCGTGACGAACTTCATAATTCCCTCGAACCTGACTAACTATTTGTTTAGAATCGCCGTAAGCTTCTAGGTAGTCGACTCCCTGTTATTTTGCCAATTGAAGGCCGATCAGTAGGACATTATATTCGGCCACATTGTTGGTGCAAGGTTCTATAAGGGAATATGCACGGTGTATAACTAGATGGTCGGGTGACATAAGCACGATGCCTACTCCGGACACGATATTTTCTTTAGGTCCTGTTCTTGATGTACCGTCAAAAAATATTTGCCACATGAGGATTTCCTCAGTTGCGGTGTTAGACTCCACTACTTCATCCGGGATTTCATCGTAGAGTTTGGAAGATTCTGGCACCGGATGAGATGCTAAAAAATTAGCTAATGCTTGGCCTTTTACTGCCTTCTGAGGGACGAACAACATATCGTATGGAGTCAACAGCATTGCCCATGTAGCTAAACGAGAATTAAGAGAACCTGATTTAGTCATGAGTATTCTGAGAGGATTGACTTTAGATATGATGTGGATAGTCTGCCCAGACACATAGTGACGTATCTTCTCGATAGCAAATACTAGTACGAGACATTCCTTTTCCACAAGTGTGTATCTGTGCTCGGCACCCACCATCATACGGTTAAGGTAGTAGATTGCCTGTTCATGGCCACCTTCATTATTCTGAGCTAATAGGGCACCAAGGGAATGATCTATAGCGCGGACATATAACAAGAAAGGCTTTCCAATTATCTGAGCCACCAATACTGGGGGGGCTTGTGAGATACTTCTTGATGTCATCAAATGTGCATTGACATTGTTCAGTCCAGACGAAAGATACTCCTTTCTTCATGAGCTGAGTAAGCGGTTGACACCTTCCAGAAAGATTTGAAATGAATCGTCTGATGTAGGCTAGCCTTCCTTGAAGTTCGTATAGCTCTTTAAGATTTCTTGGAGGACGCATATCGAGGATCGCTTTCACTTTGTCTGGGTCAAGATCTATACCCTTTGAAGTGATAACAAAACCAAGGAACTTGCCGTTGGAGACTCCCAGAAAAGACTTGGTTGGATTCATCTTGAGTTGGTGTGCACGCATTAGTTCGAACACCGTTCTGAAATCTTGGAGGTGGTTGCCCTTGAGACGACTTTTAACTACAATATCGTCTACGTAGCATTCCACTGTTTTGCACAAATGATCACAAAAAATTGTGTTCATAGCTCGCTGGTATGTCGCCCCTACATTTTTCAATCCGAAGGGCATCACCGTATAGCAGTAAACTTTTAAATGCAATATCGTCTATGTAGCATTCCACTGTTTTGTGCAAGTAATCATGAAAAATTATGTTCATAGCTCGCTGCTATGTCGCCCCTGTATTTTTCAATCCGAAGGACATCGCCGTATAGCAGTATAGCCCCAACGGTATTCGAAAAGAAGTGTGTTTCTCATCATCGGGGAATATCTTGATCTGGTTGTAGCCTGAGAACCCATCCATAAAGGACATCCGTTCGAAGCCGCAAGTATTGTCGATCATGACGTTAGTGATCGGTAGAGGGAACTCATCTTTTGGGCATGCAGAGTTCAAATCACGGTAATCGATATAGACTCGAACTTTACTGTTCTTTTTTATGACTGGAACAATGTTAGCGACCCAGTCAGGGTATTCTTCTTCGTGAATGAACCCACTTGAAATAAGCTTCTTGACTTCACTCTCGATGGCTTCCATGATATATGGTCGGAACCGCCGTTGCTGCTACTTCACTGGCTTAGCTTTAGATGAGATATTTAGGCAGTGCATAGCCACTTTAGGGTCCAAGTCTGGCATGTCTTCATAGCTCCATGCAAAGATGTCAATATATTCTCTTATAAGCTGTATAAGAGATTGTGGTTCTTCACCAGACAGACTTTTGCTGATAAAGATTGGTTTAAGAGATGATTCATCTCCCAAGTTGACTTGGACGACTTCGTTTCCAGTAGGTGGTTTACGTTGTTCGAAATGTAACTCCCACATGGTATCCATCTTTTGACCCTATTATTCGAGCTCGATTGATTGGACATCTTCTGCAATTTGGTCAACTGACACCATGTTGACGGACAAAGTTGCTTTGAATATGTCTCCAATGCTGGAGTCTGAATCCCAGAGGCAGGAATCAGAAGAATGAGAACAATGATCCACTTCGACGTCTGATCCTTCAGGAGTTGTTGGAGGAGTAACGTAACCCAAACCAACACCGTTTTGTTGATAATAGTTCTCGAGTTTGCCGGAAGGAGCAAAGTGACATATTGACAATCGTCGCCCTTGATCATAGTTTAGTCCCTGGTCGCTTTTTATATCATATCCCATGTTCTAGATGATATTCTTGGCCTGCCAACTATATCGGTAAAGTTGTATTTTTCCAGAATCATAGTTAGCTTCAGTATTGTGATTGGGAGTAGTAAAGTCCAGAACGAACATTTTTCGCCAATTAATCGACCGAAGATGATCAATTCTTTACCCTTCTTTCTAGCTGGATCGATGAAGTAGTGGATATCTTCTGGCCAGACTTTTTCCTGCAGACGAGGCATCGTGACCGACATGTAGAGATGTGGACCTATGCCATGCTCTAGGGCATATATCGTATCTATGTACTGGTTTACAGATTGGTAGACATCAGGGTAATTCAAAGGTAAACCTTTACTTAGAAAATATGCATGTTCTTCTTCAGGGATAACATCATCCACTGAAGGTACATTATTTTGAGTATTGATATACTCATTGAGGGAATTATTGTCCGGAACAGGAGCCACAGACTCGGTCAAGTTCACTACGTAGGGTAACTCATCAGGATTGGGAGGACGAACTTCAGCAGGCTCCACTCGAGTCGTTTTGCGGAGAGTGATGGTCAATGGTTTGACAATATCATGAATTTTCTTTTTGACCCAGATTGTGAGAGGCTTTGGAGTACTTTTTGGAGTAGTACGTCCTTTGACTCGAATAACCAGGGGACCATTACTGGCAGATGAATTGACTTCAGCTTCATCGTCAGCTTCGTTGGTGTCATCCTTGGGAGGCTGAGATTGATAAAGTACCGAATCTCCATAGTAGGCTTCAATAATCTTAAAAGGATCGACATCGGCAAACTCCGTCTTCACGATGCCATCACCGTTGACGTACTTGAAGCACTGGTGAAGGATAGAAGGAACGATCATGTTCTCGTGTATGCACGGACGTCCCAATATTAAGACGTTGTAGGACACATTGGCATCGATTACATAGCAAGAAACCTCTGTTCGGAGATCACCAATCTGACACTTGAGGCGGATCTTTCCCAGCGGATGGCTTCTCCCAGGATTGAAAGCCATGATAGTTGTATTGGTTGTAGACAGCTTGTGCAGAGGGATCCCTAGAATTTGGAGTAAATTTCTAGAGATGATGCTGAGAGAGGAACCTGGATCGATATGCATCCGATCCACCTTAATTACCCCGATATATCCTGTATAGTACATAGGTCTATCATGATGATTGTTTTTTAGTAGCATGTCCTCTTGTGAAAAGGTGATGTTGGGCACCACTTCCATAGTACTATGACAGTGAGGACAGGAGACGGGATCTTCAGCGGGGGCTTTGACTTCAGCGAGATAAGAGTCGGCATGTAGTAATACCTCACTTAAAGCTTTCTGCATCTGTTTGGAGAGTTATAGTAGATCGAACAAGGACAACCTGGCTGGTGTATTGGCTAGCTGTGCCAGTATGTCAAAGTTGTAAAGTCGATCCATGCCTTCAGGAGTTGGTACCTTCAAAGACTTGTCAAATCTCGTCTCCTTCTGGTTAGCTTTATCGGTAGTTGAGGACTCAGATGGACCAGCTTCTGAACTTATGGGGGCAATAGGGGCTTGAGAAGGTACTGTATCTTTTTGTGCGGGGTCATAAGTTCGTAGGTAAGTCTTTCCGGATCGCGTCTTGCCAGATAGAACTTCGTAAATGGGAGAAGACACCATATGGCATGATTTATATTTCTTGCCCCTCTTAACTTTGGAAGACACCACCCCCTGCGTCATTTCTTGCACAAGGTCTGGGTGGACCCACATGATCTCACCATGTTCTGTCGTGAGTGGCACCAACGTTGATGTTGAGTTGCGAGCTGGCGGCAGGTTGACGACTTCCATTACTGCCTTAGGGATTGGGACTACGCCGTCTGGGACTCCTGTGGGAGGAAAGTCACCAAATTGAAGAGAGATCATGTTAGAAGATACGAACTTGTCTTCAGATTCAAGGTTAATAACTTGGCTGTCGATAAGCTGTTATATCTTCTTCTTCAGGACGATGCAATCCTTGGTAGAGTGGTCCACGTACTGATGATAAAGACAGTACTTGGGATCATTGAGTTGGTTCGCCTCCGCAGGACGTCGTGGTGGAGGCAATGTCAGTTTATTACCCTTCATCAATGTGTGAAAAATGGTAATAACATCATCTTCATCAAAGGAAAAAGTCTCATTGGGTTTGTCAGGAGCGCTATAAGATTGGAAGCTTCCTAGAAGTGTCGACCTTCAAGACTTTTTTCCCTTTACCCCCACGGACATGGATAGTTTGGGGGTGCTTGCTTTTGTCTTCAGATTTGGGTGTCTTCAACCCCAGTAATTCCAGATTAGGGACATCATTTTCAGCAGCATCAGCAGCCCTGATAAAAGCGGACCATATGTCATACTTATGTATCCCCAGGCAGAACTTCACTGTAGGAAGGAAGTTATGTCGACAAGTATCCATAAGCTCTGAGTCTGGTATACCGAAGGGCATCTTCAATGCTAGTCGCCTGAAGCGTTCGATAAAAACAATAATAGACTGACTCCTTCTTTGCTTGGTCTCGATGAGGGTGGACATACTAACATGTATTCCACTCTCATACAACCTGTTGAGGAATAACCTCTCCAAGTCTTTAAAGGAATTAATACAACCGTCAGGCAGACTGCAGAACCATTTAAAAGCTACCCCCTACAAGGTGCTAATAAATAGCTTTGACAAGAATGGATCATCCCTTGGTAAGTGCAGAATCTGCGTGTTGAAGTATGTCATGTGTTGGCTAGGAGAAGTCATCCCGTCAAATGAATTTAGCGTCAGTGGCTTGTAGTTAGGAGGGCAAGTAGCATTCTCCCATTCAAGAGGATAAGGTTGAGATATCCCCATCTTCTGAAGCTCGTCTTTGTGTGAGATGGTATCGAGACGAGCAACAAGAGAATCAATTACATCCTAGTGATTGAGCAGATGTTGAGAAATGGCTGCTGTACGGTTGCCAGGCATCGTCGGCGAAGGACCACCCTTAGCATTTACGGGATTTGAAGGAGGCACAACGGAATGATACTCCTTTTGTAGTGAAGGAGAGTTGTTGCTATGAGACGGACTAGCGTGTGCTGAGACGTTCGGTTGAGGTGGAGGAACAGCCCCAGCAGTTTGGACTGCCATAATACTGGTAAGCATATCAGTGATCTTGACAAATGCAGTTTCAAGACTCTCTAGCCGCTTGTTGGTCTGATCACTAGCTTCTTCAGGTCGCTCTCCATCGCTTTGGGGCAGCAACAGTTGATGACAATACTGGTGCACGGATGTACGCCATGAATTGCATTATCCTCCCCTTACTTTACGCTTATGATTTATCATGTCGCATAAATCGGCGGAAGGGAGTTTTGCCCTAAAACCCATGTCACATGCAGCGCCGAGCTTTGCATATGGGTTTGTAAGGAGAGTTGGCGCATCCGAACTTAGGGCCTGTTTGGTTTACAGGATTGAACAATGTAATGTAATTGACATTACGTTCTCAATCTAACTCGGATGTTTGGTTGGACAAAAAAATTTAGATGTAATGTAATCGCGATTACAAGTTTGATTACATTACCTCAGTTTTTTCTAATCTCAATTACATCATAAATCCTATGTAATCGCGATTATATTACAACTTAAGCGGAAGGTTGGTATGCTATAAGTTGGTCATTTTTGTTTGTTTTTGGTAATTTTTGTTTATTTTTTGGTTACTTTTATTCGTTTTTACTCCTTTTTGCAAGTTTTGGGCCTTTTTTCTCTCTTTTATTCCATTTTTGGTCGTTTTTGCATGTTCTTGGCCGTTTTTTTGTCGCTTTTGCACTTTTTTTATCGGTTTTGGTTGATTTTGTACGTTTTGCCACTTTTTTTGGCCTTTTTGCACCTTTTTTTATCGTTTTTTGTTAATTTTTACGTTTTTGCAGTTTTTGCAGTTTTTTCACATTTTTATCATTTTTGGCGATTTGTACGTGTTTGACCATTTATACACATTTTTTATTACTTTTGGTCGCTTTTGGCTATTTTGTCTTTTTTTTACTTTTTTGTCATTTTTGCATTTTTTTTGCCGGTTTGGGCTGTTTTTGCACATTTTTATAGTTTTTTTTTTTATCGATTTTCTTCGTTTTTGACCGTTTTTTCATCCTTTTTATGGCTTTTGCTGTTTTTCCACATTTTTTTTTTATCGTTTTTGGCTGTTTTTCATTTTTAAATCTTTTTGGTCGATTTTGCAGGTTTGTTATCATTTTTGTCGATTTTGTATGTTTTTTTGCTGTTTTTGACTTTCTTATCATTTTGGTCGATTTTGCACATTTTTTTCTCTTTTGTCCTTTTTGCACTTTTTAATCGCTTCTACACGTTTTTTCTTTTTTGTCATTGTTGTTTATTTCTGCCCTTTTATCCCTTCTTGGTTTTGGTCTTTTTTTTCGTTTTTTGTCGTTTTTTATTTTGTTCTTTTTTATCGTTTTGGGTTGGTTATTGTTCTTTTTTTGTCGTTTTTTGTCTTTTTGGTCATTGTTTTATCGTTTTTGTCATTTTTCATCTTTTCTTGTTTTTTTATCGTTTTTGATACTTTTTTTGTTTTGGTCGATTTTTGTCATTTTGGGTTGTTTTGCTCGCTTTTTGTCGTTTTTTTTCTTTTTTTTTCTTTTTGAGCTCTTTTTTTTTCATTTTTTTGTCAGTTTTTGTTTTTGTCATTTTAATCATTTTTCGTCACTTCTAATGTTTTTTTTTTTTCCATTTTTTTGTCATTTTTGAATTTTTTATCGTTTTCCATTTTTTATCGCTTTTTTTCATTGTTGGTTGTTTTTTTTTCATTTTTTTCGTTCGTCATTTTTGGGCTTTTTATATTTTTTTTGTCTTTTTTGTTGTTTTTGGTCATTTTGGTCTTTTTTTAGCAGAAGTACAAACCATTTTTTCCCCTTTATTTATTTATTTTTTTATTTGAAATTTTTATTGATCTACTTTTTTTTATGTTGTATTTAAAAAATATTAAATTAGAAACTCAATTATATTACAAGGTAAACCAAACATATGAATGCAATTGACATTACAGTATATGGTTTGATTACATGTTTCAACCAAACATAGTAATGTAATTGTAATTTTATTACATTACAAACTCAATTACATTACAAACCCAATTCCATTACGATTACGATTACATTACATGAACCAAACGCAACCTTAGTTCATGTGCAGGGGCAACCCCCACACCTAAGTTTCGTGATGACCTTGAAGACAGTCCCGTGCTATACGCGGTGGGGTCTGTCTTTTTGCTGTGGGCGCATAGACCCTGGAGCATGCCCTTGGGCGCATGCTTTCCTAAAGTCCTTGCAGCATGCCTGGCCCTCCTGGATATGGGCGCATAGAATGGGTCCTCAGAGCCTGGGCGCATGGCCCTGGGCACATAGCCTATCGAAGACAGAAGTCCTTTGGCCAGAGTTATACGTCCACATACTGCCTTGGGCGTATAGCTCTGGGCGCATGCTTTGCAAAATATCGCTATTTTTTTCCAGTTTTGCCTTCTTCGTTTGTGAGCCTCATTGAGTTTGTCCAGAGCATCGAGTACTTCAATTCTTGGCATTATAGTGTTTTCCTTTGCCAAGTTTCGAGTGTTGAACACTCTGTTATTGATTGCACAAGAGGAAAGTCGCTGGGCTAGTAGAGCCCGGAATGGTATGCGCCTTCTTCGTATGAGGAGCCTCTGTGGTAGAGCTATGCGCCCACAGGGGATCTCCATGCACCCACGTGGAAGGCCTATACGCCTACGTGACAGAGTTCTTCGGTTGCATATCTTCTACGACACTGGCAGGATATTCACTACGAGCCTTCGAAAGCCAAATCTTGTGAGACTTGTTCGGTTTCACTGATTTTGAGGGAGTAGAGCCGTCCCTCGAGAGCATCGCTTCAAACGCTTGCTGATCGAACTTTACGATCAACATCTTCTGAGTGCTCCCCACTTTATCGGTATCAGATTGCGTCACCACCTTCTCGTCAGAGGAAAGATAGTCCCCAGCAGAGTCGTCATTTTTATGGACACGCACAAAAAAGAAGAAAAAACACTGTCTTTTCTTATTGGCGCAAGACACCACAAATCGAGTACGCCTGAGAGATCCTGCACTGAAGATCTCCGAGTAAAAAAAATTCTAGGGAATGGGACGATGGAGATCGAGCGGCAGTTGCTCCTTTACTCCGTTGACACTCCGATTACAAAAGTGGAAGAAAACCTAAAAAAGTTGCTAACTCTCGGCTCACTGGCAAGAAGGACAGCAATTTGGCTCTTGAAATGCTCTCCATTCTGTCTGTCTTTGTAGAGGGGGACGCCCTTTATTTATAGTCGTTTTGCACTGAAACGACTGTTATGCGCCCACAGGTAAAAAATATACTGATTTCACTGTGGGCGTATAACACCCCTTTGGGCGTATAGGGTGTAGGCGCATGGACACTGGATGATCATGGGTAGAATGTAGGGTTGACGTGGAGTTGACGTGGCCGCATGCTTCGGTGCACGATTGCTCGTGGAGACTGACGTGGCCGCATGCTTCGGTGCACGACTGATCGTGGATGTTGACAGAGTCGTAGGGATCTGCTGCCTTGGGCGCAATAGTGTGGGAGTAAGTTTATGCGCCCATACTTGGATGCATATTTGATCTGCATAAAAATAATGTGGGCGCATAGCCCCTCTTCGATCATGTGGGTGCATAGCCTCCCTTTGGTTCTATGAGCGCATAGCCCTCCCTTTGGTTATGTGGCACACATAGCTTCTTTTATGGGATACATAGTCTTGTATTTTTCATGCTTCTACAGAGGGCTGTGCGATTAAGGCACAGGTTGATGAATGATCTCATTAAGAGAGGAGTCATTACCGTGGGGAATGTTCGAAGCCAGAGAATCTGGCGGATCCATTCACCAAAGGTCTCAAGTGCCAGCTGGTCGAGAACTCAACAAAAAAATAGACTTGAAGACGTTCTGATATTATGTCTGCAATCCTACCATAAAGTTTTATACTATTAGTTTAAAGAGAAATCTACTAGGCATCTAGCTTTTGGTTCAAGGGAGGACCATTGACTGGAAGAATATCAGGTGCAGTGGTTAATCCTTTGGTATACTGTAAGATCATGGACCTAGAACCACCATTAGTGGGCAGTCCTCTGGATATTACAGGATCACGTACCCAGAACCCCTGTTAGTGGGCAATCCTTTGGAATATTGTAGGGTTTCAGACCTAGCACTACTGTGAGGTGGAAATCCTTTGGGACTTGGCAAGATTATGAACCCAGAACCACTGTTGTCTACTGTTTGTTCTTTATAGAGAACAAAGTCCTGTAAGAGGATGGCTTGGAAGCCTTAATGAGTTCTCGGATATTTGGGATGTCCAACGTGCTTTACAGGAAGCACGGGTAGCACTTCACAACAAAGGAGTAGCACCGTACATAGGCAGTGGGCCTAATGCTGTAGAATGAAGAGTGGTAGGCAGTACTACAAAGTGGATGGACCTCATATTGCAGTGGTGTGACACCATATGAGGTAGTACCTTGGCTTTGTAAGCCATGTCACGACGGTATAACACCGCAAGAAAATTCAAGGCTTTATGCTAAATAGTTTGGCACTATAAAGAGGCTGGATCTCGTGCTACAGTGGTATGACACCACATGAGGTGCATTGTCTCGACTTCGGACCATGTTATAGCTGTCACGCCCCGCTCCCGTAGGAGCGATCTTTCTCGCTAAGGCATGATGCCGTACGAGCCTAGATTGCGCTCGTGCAAGGCGGGTTCCATAATGGCCGATTCCAGCGGCTGCGACGGGTCGTCGCACTGAAGTCCCAAGCAGAGACATTGAATAATAACAGTAGAAATTAAGAACAAACACAAGTTATTGCAAAACACTCTTTTATTGATATCGAAACAACGGTTACATTGGAGGCGCAAGTCCAATATTATAATCACTCAAGCTCACTCTTCTCACAATTTACAAGTTCACTCAGTCCTCTCTCATCTCCCAATACAAGTCTTGAGTCCAGCGGAAGCTTCAGAAGACGACGTTCATACATTATGTCCCGTATAAGTCTTCAATCCATGCGGCCGCACGCTTCGAATCGCCAAGGAACTCCGTGCCTCGACGCATCCAAGGGAGCTCCGCGCCACGAGCTTCTACCTGTGCCTGCACGTGCAAACTATATGGGTGTCAGTACTCAACTGTACTGGTGAAATGAACTCCTCGTCCACCCATACAAACCCGACACGTTTGATTTACTTTTGTGCAACTTAGTCCCCTTTATGATTGTCTTTCTACTCTTGCCTTAGGATCAGTTTTAGGACCGACGCCTTGGCCTATTTCGTGTCTCTAGACCATCTCGTGCTTGCAACGACAATGTTAACTCATACCTTGCCTCAAGACCCTTCTCGTGCCAACAACGTTAACCATCGAGTCGTGTTTGCCTTACGGCTTAAAATTAGAGACGCAACTATGCGATGAAGTTCTATTTTCCGTGTGACCGTGCTACAAACCCTTGCTGAGGCCGTGCCTCGTAATTCAGTGAGACTTAACCATATCGTCGCCTCGCGGCCCTTGCTACTTTGATCACCAACCGACCCAATCAAGACTTGTGAATCTTAGTGTCACTCAAACAACTTTGCCTTGCAGCGGGTTCCTGACTTAAACTCAAACAACTCAACCATAACCATGCAACTTATATGCCGACAACATAAGACTCGACGTCACACCTCGTGCCGAAGCACGACGCCTATGTTGAAACCCAATCTTAGGCCCAAACTTTGTGTTCTAACTGTACACACCTTCAACTCAACTCAATCCAAAGGCATACATGCGGATAGCCGCTATTTTGCCGATATCTATATGAACTTGGCCACTAGCATCACAAGCTATACCTTGACGTATAGCTTTGTTATTCGAGGTCCTTTCAGCGCAAGGTAACGATCCCCGCTGAAAGTCCCCGACTAACCTGAGCGGGAGCGCACTTCCAGCTCGGCTATACCCTGTTTCCTCCTAGGCCGAGTCGGTCCCATGGCCCAGGGTTGCCGCTCGAGGATTCATCGCCCTTGTCGACAAGTTGTCAAATAACCATGTAAGACTCGACACAAACTGACGTCTCACACAGTCATTCCTCTACCAAAACCAAGACTTCTATCCTTGAGACCCCTCGACGACCCACGGTCGCGAGCATTCCTTCCTTGAGACCCCTCGACGACCCACGGTCGCAAGCATACTTTCCTTGAGACCCCTCGATGACCCACGGTCGCGAGCATTCTTTTCTTGAGACCCCTCGACGACCCATGGTCGCGAGCATTCTTTCCTTGTTACCCTATCATTTGGTTCAACTCATGAACGCCTATTTGATAGTCCTTTCTCAAAACTCACTTTGAATCAATTGTAGTCCTTGCCTTAAACACTAAATCCGTGCATCGTGCCTTAAGCCAATCGTGCTCTATGCGACACTCCTGCCCAAGTCGACGGGCCTTGAGATCGTTGGACTACTTAACTTAGACGAACCGAGAAAGAGCGGGACGGTACTTGTAATGTCTTAGGTCGACCGGCATAACTTTGCCTAACTTAACTTCGTAACAACTTAACAAGCAAAGGCTGCATCAAGCTTTGCCTTAACGGATCCTGCCGTGCACGCATCCAACTTGAACGACCAAGTCACTCGGGTGCCTAGACTAAGGTCATAAGCCGCTCAACGCAACTTAACTCATGGGCAAGCCAAGGCTATGCCAAGCCTTGGACGACGGGACCGTGCATGCTTTATGAAGCATTCATGCGGGCGACGCCTATGACTTAGGCTACGTTCATACTTTGCCTACTCAACCAACTTTTCTTCTCCTAAGCCACGGGACGAAGGAACGAGTGTCATTTTCAAAGCACGACGTGCACCAACTCTAAGCCGACCGTTGGACCTTTCCATATTCTAACTCAATTCGACCCGTCGGAATTATTCCCCTTTAGCTATGTGAATTCATCTCTTTTATTATTAAGCCTACTTGTGCAAGTTGAAAACATGCGATTTATTATGTGAAGGCTAAGATGAGGCAAGTTCACTGAAACTACCCCACCTGAGCGAGCGGTCATCTCGATCGAGCGATGTCTTTGAGCAGCCGTTGCAAGGCTAAGTCCGAACGCCGTCGGCGTTCCCATTCCTCCGATTGACTAAGCGGGACGGGGCACTACAATAGTGGTGTAGCACCGCAAGGAAGCGAAAGGTTTCATGCCAAGACTCTTTAAAAGAACTCACCTATAGTGTATGAATAGAGATATAGGCGTCTCTTGAGAGAAATCTTGTAGACATCCAATATTACATATGCCAAAACTAGGCTGACACAAGGCCTTTAATGTGCAGCCAGAAGCACAGTTGATGTCATTATGTGAGTGAAAAAGAATTTCAGTTATGGTACAGAATTCAAGGCTTAGTCCATTCTTGTAACATACTATTATTTAAACCATGATGAAAGATTCAAGTCGTAGCGACACCTCTCCTAATGCATGATAGACAGTCACTGTGGGAACGCTCAACCCATATATTGAGATATGTGGGGGATTGTTGGTGTTTTTGCCTTTAGACTATGAAAGATAGTCCCACATTTGCTATACCAAATGATGAGTATCTCAATATAATGCATTGCTTGTGTTGAGGTATGCACATGAGGTGTGGTGGGGCACAAGTGTGTGCCATTTGAGAGTATTTTCCCAGAAGAAAAAATGATTAATTTCAACAAGGAAGCAAGTTGTTTTTTATCGTTTCGGACTCGGACTCAGACGCGGACTCCAGGATGCCTCGTGCATGCACGAGAGTGTTCGGGGGGTAGGCGTGGACTGGCACACAACTATGCTGATTGTGGGATGATCTAAAATATCAAACTCTTTTTTTGAGTATTGGTATTTTAGTCCCACATCTGATAGGAGAAAATGTGAAGTCTCACTTCACTCTATAAATAGAGCCCCCTGGTCTCCTTTCTAAGATGCACCAAAAAGAGAGTTAAGGGAGTCCGTGAAGTCCAGGGAGCCCGTTCAAGTTACAAAAAGTTGACTAACGAGCGTTCCAGAAGTTCTTTGAGAACTGACTGGTTCCTGGAAGCGGATCGTATAAAGGCGAATATTGTTTGAGCAATGGTGATCTGCATCACCCCAGCAAAGCTGCCTTTCTCTTTCTCCTTTCCTTCTCTTCTTCACTTGTAACACGTTCTATCCCATTTAAGTGGAAGAACGAGATCTTCTCTGATCTAGTCAGAGACCTTTTGTGGGCTTTCATCGTTGCTACTACGAAATTCATTTGTGCCTCCCTCGAAGTGTTACATTTGATTTCGTCTCTCTGAATCCTCCGGGATCTCAGTTGTGCACCTTCTTTGAAGTGTTGCCAAATCCGTTCTTCCATCTCAGATTTGTTTCGGGAACAACATACATATATATAAGACATATAATTTACACACCTTCTACTAACACTAGTAATGTGCACGTGCATGAAAACTTTGTTTAAAAAATTAAATTAAACTTTGAATATATATCTAGATAATATAATGTAGTTAGTTTAAATATTAGATATATTTAATTAAAATTTATTCTTTGTAGACATTTGGATATATGTTTAGATAATGTCATGTAATTGATTTAACTATAGTTTAAATATTGAATATACTTTAACTAAAGTTTTTTCTTTGTAAAACTTTGTATATACGTTTAGATAATACCATATAGTTAGTTTAGATATAGTCTAAATATTGAATATATTTTAATTTAACTTGTTATATATATATATATATATATATATATATATATATATATATATATATATATATATATATATATATATATATATATATATAATTTTGGATATATGTTTAGTTAGTTAGGCTCATTTTTTTGAGCCATTTCCAAGCCGTATTATAATAGCAAAAATAATTATTAATTATTAATATAATATTTAAAATGGGTTGTTATGCAAGTATACATTTAAAAAGTAGAAAAAATATGCGTACAATGTATGTGCACGACTTCTAAGTACTATTAGTGTAATAGTTGAATAATCATGGTGTAATTTTAAGCTTTAATTATATAGTTCATGGATTGTTTAATTCTATGGTCGTGTCAAGTATATTTGTTGTTGGATGCTTATGATTCCTGTCCAAACCTATTAGTCCTCACAGATTGTGTGACTGGTTGGTTGACATTACACGTAAAAACTTTAGTTCTATATAAACCATGACAAACTTGCTCTTCAAATTAATTGTGTTCAAAATCATGAATCTCCATAGGAGTCCTCGTCTCTCCCCATATATTGCGACATTTACCATTTTTCTGCTCCTGACAGTAGGCTTCATCAATCAGGCAATATGTCAATCACCCATGGGCGCCAATCAATGCACCAAGGAGTGTGAGCAGAAGTACACTTGCTGCCAAGACGAATGTTCTTCCAAAGAGGAGAAAGAAATATGCAACACGAAGTGCTCAGATTCTAATTTGACATGCTACAAAGAATGCCTCCGCGTGGGGGCTCCTAGAGTATGTGTTTGCGGCTTCGCAAGTCTATAGACGCAAAACCGGGGAACAAATGAATAGTCTTTTATTTCATTTGATGCTTCCCAATAAGCATATATTTCTTATGTTCGAATCAATCTCTGGATAAACCACCAGAGTAATTAACAATATATTGCAAAAAATAAATGTATTAAATAAATAAAGTATATTGTTCTAATAAAGGAATATAATCACTGATAAGCAACCATCAATCGTTTAGTTATTGATAGGAATTGTTATTAGCTAATTTGATGTGATTTTTTTTTCTTTCTTGGGATCTGTTTTCTTGCTTTTAGTCATTCATATTTGTACTATTTGTTAAGCTTTATTAAGCGGATAATCTTAACGATGTTACCTATCTATATATATAACAAAGAGCGTTGTATTTAATGACAAAATGTTGGAGGATAAAGAATGACGTAGATTATCCGATAGGAGTGTTTCCGACAGAATATAAAGTGTCACAGTTAAAACGGAGTGGTATTTTTCAACATGTGTCTATGTCATCTAAAATATGTCACGGTATGTCAATAATTTTAAAGATATCATTATGAAATCTTATAAAAGATTAGTAATTTAAAAACCAATTTCACTAACAAAGTAAGTCATAGTAGCGACGTCAAAAGATGTCACTAATGTTAAAATAAATGTCCCAAAAAATGTTCAACGACGAAAGCGATGTATTGATCATGTCGCATTATAGCTAGTCGCTGAATTAGAAAATGTAGCTAGCTTTTTCAGAGTTAGTGACGTATTGTGACATCTGAGAGCACGTGCCGCTAATTATTTAGCGACTTATATTTTAGTCGTTGTTTGTCGCCAAAGCAGCGAAACAATAGAGACGTTTAGTAAGCGGTTAGCGACATGGTTAATGACATGGTAGACTTTACCATGTCAGCAGATTAGCGACGTTCGACGACATGTCGATACGTTGCTATACTCCCAGTTATAGTGATGTATATACGTCGCTAAATTTCCCAATTTGACGGCGTATACCAGCGTTTAGATATGTGTAGCAACGTTCTGATACAAGTTAGCGACATATTTCTCGCGTCGCTGAACGTCGCTAGACGTTGCTAATTTCAAAAAAAAAATCCTGAATAGCTCTCCGATACAGTGATGATTGTCCGATACATAAACAAAGAATACTTAACAAACAATATAAGAAATCATAAACAGAGAATAAATAAATAATAAGTAAATAGACAATATAAGAAACGACCATAATGTTTGAATACATAAACTGGCCATAATATGTCCGAATAGCTAAAATACATAAACCAACCATAATGCCTAAACAAACAATATGATGACTGTCAAAGATAAAAGAATGATACAAAAGATCTAACTTCGACTAAAATACCCATAACTCAATACAAGACCCAACTAGGACCAAAATACACAAAAAAAAAAAATATGAAAACTTTGTCTAAACTAGGACTACTGATAGGGAGGAGGATGGGGATCACCGCGAAACAACGATGCGATCTGCGCCAGAGCTCCCTGTAAAAGTGGTTGTCCTGATTGTGGAGGAAGTGTCGACGCCGGCGAACGACATAGACTGTATATGCTCCAATATTAATAGTCTAGCAGAGAAGGAATCAATGGTCGTCATCATCATCGACGTGACAATCTCGGTCAAAGAAATATGTGACGCCTGCAGCGAATCTACAGTACGCTCCATTGTCTCTGCCAGCTCCGTAACGGTGTGCCGCATTGTCTGGGTCATATCCCTGAGCATCGTCATGCTGCACTCAAGCACCTGAAAACATGTCATGATGATAGGCTCGTTCGACTGGGGAAGGAGCTTTGAAGTCCATCGCATCAACCCGTCTCGAAGATTAGCAATCTATTGGACAATGAATGCCTGTAATCGCGTCGATTCCTGCAAACGCTCCGTGGCCATCGAATGCACACTAATAAGGGACTTTCTAAGACCCTTTCCTAAAATTTATGGGTAGTTATATACGATCGTTATACTAAATATTTGGTCCATTTTGATTTGGCAAGTTCTTAAAAATGTTATTTTTTCGGCTAAAATATTTATCCAACTCTATTTTTTTTTTCTAAGTAAAATTTGTCTTTGAGATAATTATTATGACCAAAATCCCGCATATATAGTATTTAGTTGAATTGGGCCCTAAGGACCTCTCTTATTCCTACTAAAAGACTGAACCATAAGCCACATACATTAATATATGGTGACATATAATATTAGTTTGGGCTTAACCCATAAGTATACTTATGTGTTGGGCCTTCAGCCATAAGTAATAGCTTGTAATGGTTAACAAGCTTTGGATTTTAAACTAACCCAATCCAAATAGCTTCTCTACTCAACTTCTCAACATAGTGAAGCCCACCCACTCCATTGGACCCGACCCATCCTAATCCTATTGATGTTTTGAAGCTGCAGTAACAACTAAAGAGCATTTTCTCATGGTATAATTAAACTTGTCCAACTCGTAAAGCAAGCAAGCAATGAAAGAAGGCAAGCTAAGAAATTAAACATGATTCCGCTTCGTCCCATGACGACCTCTCCGCTCTGCAGAGTTCTTTCTCTATATTTTCAATTTCCCTCCTAATCATTCATCTCCTTCATCAGATCATCCCTTCCTCTATCCATCTCTCCCTCTTCTCCTTTTCCATTCTCCTTCACTCCTTACAAATAAACACAATACACAACTTTTATCATACCACGTCCTTAATGTCTACCACGCCCTGTTCTTATGAAGAAGTCTTGGAAAAACTGACTTCTTCCTTATCACTAACATCTTTAGACTCTTCTTCTACATCCCCCTCTTCTCAGAACAATCCTCAAGCAGAATGGAGGAATTTCTTGTTTTTCAAATTATTGAGATCCAAGAATCTTCCTTTACACATTGTCTCAAACACAATCCAAAAAATGTGGAAAGTAAGCAGTCCTGTCAAGATCAGTGAATATTTTGAAGGATCTTTTTCTGCTCGTTTTGAAAAAACTGAGGATTTGGAAATTATATTGGCCAATGGTCCTTGGAAAATCAACAAGCATCTGTTGATTTTGGAGAGATGCCTGCCTAACAAACTTCCCAAGGATTACTCCTTCTCACATGCTGATTTCTGGATACAATTTCATGGTTTACCTATCAATCTTCTCACAATTGACTTCATATCTTCCATTGCTGCAAGATTAGGAAATTTCAGACCTCCAACTCAAAAAGAAGCCATGAATTGGAGTTTATTTGCTAGAGTGAGAGTCTCGATAGATATTTCTATCCCGTTGTCCAGAAAATTGGAAATATCTATGGGTAATAATTCTTGCTGTGTTGTTAATCTCAAGTATGAAAGACTTACAAAATTTTGTCAGTTTTGTGGAATTCTGGGACATGGGGTCTCTAAATGTGAGAAGCACAAATATTTGAAGTCATTGGTCAATGATGAATGGACTATTGAGCAGAAATCTCATATTATGGATCTTCTGAATAAGAGGCTGGATTTCTCTATATGTGTTAATCATGCAGAAAGATTCAGAACTAACTCGCAGGCATCTGCAGGGAAGGAATCTGCCAAACATCCAACCTTGCCTCCAACATCATCCATTCCTACAACCTCACCAATGAATTGCAATGATATGGTGCTTGATTCAATTCCAATATCCATTCAACCTACTTACAGTCAATTGGCTGATCATCCCCGGATTTTCAAAGTTCCTCCATCGTCGTCGCCGGTGACGGTTAGTGCAGCACCATTTCATGAAACAGTTATCCCTTCTTCCACGAATTCTGTTATTCCCCAACCAACTGTATCCTCCACTATTCCTATAAATGTGCCTATTATTACTGATACAAATCAACCATCTCTTGCTTTGGTGAATCAACATCCTACACCCACCTGCCACATTCCTAGTAACCTTCCACCTCAATCCATCCTTCCTACTATACCATCACAACACCCAGAACCAAAATTATTATCTCACACTGTCACCTTCTTTCATTATGATCAGATAATATCCTCTACTTTGCCTATTAAACATTCCTTCATTCCTTATTCCACACCATCACCCTCATATCCTCCAATTACTACAGAATTTTCTATCAGTAATGACATCGATCCCCAAGCTGTCACTCCACATTCCTCTACATCCACCATTATCTCTGATACTTCATCCATCTCTAGCTCAATACCAATACATCTCCCCATTTCCTCTTTTAATAGTGCTGATCTCCATTCCCATAATCACCACAATCCTGAATCCTTCACCTCTCTTATCCATTCAATAACACAACAGACTGTGCGTCATGCCTCCTCCTCCTCAAACCAAATCACTGCAAAATCATGGAAACGAGTCATCAAGGACTCGTCACTGTTTTCTAAACATCCCACAAAATCTACCAACCTCACTACCTACCCCTTCAAAAGATCATCCATCCATCTTTATGAGGATTCCTCCAGTGATGACAAGATAACCTCTTCCAACAAATTCCTAAAATTATCTGACAAAGAAAAGGCAGCGGCTGGCCTTCAACAGCCGCACACATTATGATCCTATCCTGGAATTATCGGGGTTTGAGAAATGACCCGACAATTCGTACACTTAATTCATTTCTCCGGGCAACTAAACCTATCATTGCATTCATCTCAGAAACTAGATGCTCGATAGATCAAGCTTTATCATTAGCTCCCTTATTCCATTTTGAACAGAGTATTGCAGTACCTTCTTGTGGCAGAGCAGGTGGCCTCCTAGTTATGTGGAATAACATTACTAAATTGAATGTCATCTCTACATCTCCCAATTGTATCCACCTTTATTTCTTAAAAACATCCTCTTCCCCGGCATGCATGGCACTTATATTGCATATATGGTCCACCAAATATTTCTGATAGAGAGGCTTTTTGGACAGCTATGGAATCTGAAATCACAAACCTTGTAGAACCTTGGGCTTGTATTGGGGATTGCAATTCCATTCTCAATGATAAAGAGAAACGAGGAGGAAATAAATTCAATTTTCAACATCATAAACATTTCATCAGGTGGTTCAATAATTCTGCTGCTATGGATATGGGTTATAGTGGACCTGCTTTTACATGGACCAACAAAAGGTCTGCTGCATTCAATATAGCAGAAAGGTTGGATAGGGCTATGGTTGATCCTAACTGGCGTAGTATTCATCCAAAAGCAGGGGTTCTTCATCTCCCTTGTCTTAATAGTGACCATAACCCTATTCTATTATCCCTCAATTTGCTCAAGAAG
Source organism: Iris pallida (assembly GCA_029216955.1). Taxonomy (NCBI): domain Eukaryota; kingdom Viridiplantae; phylum Streptophyta; class Magnoliopsida; order Asparagales; family Iridaceae; genus Iris; species Iris pallida. The sequence continues at coordinate 10,971,819 of JANAVB010013397.1, forward strand.
AAAGTAATCTATCCCCGTCGATTTGAAGCTGCTTGGATTCATGATCCTGAGTTCAAAGATAAAGTTTCTAACATTTGGTTCTCCTGCAGAAACTTTTCAAACCTCTCTTCTAAACTTCAACAGTTACTGCAAACATTACGAGGATGGGGCAGGAGACGTCTCTCATTCATCCAGGATGATATTAAATCTTATGAACAACAACTACTTCAGTTTCAGAATCTTCCTATCTCTGATAATGTGCTTCGAAGGGAAAAAGAGATTCAAATGTCATTAAACAAATTACTTCTACAACAAGAACTTTATTGGAAACAAAGATATTGTGTTTCTTGGTTGAAGGAAGGTGACAAAAATACAAAGTTCTTTCATATGATGTCAGTGCATAGAAAGCAGAAGAATTCTATTTCTTGTCTCTACAAAGAAGATGGTGAACAAGTTTGCAATCAGGAAGCTATTTCTAATTTGCTTGTTTCACATTTCAAATCACTATTTCAGTCAACTGATACCATTCCAGTACCTGCACATATATTGGCTGAATTTAATCATATCAGTTCTGTGGAGAATGAACTCATAAGCAGTGTTCCTACTGCGGAAGAAATCCGACTTACAATGAAGCATATGCAACCCTATAAATCACCAGGTCCAGATGGCTTCCCTGCTATCTTTTATCAAACATGTTGGGATATAGTCGGCCAACAGGTAACCTATCTTATTCAAGATTTCTTTAAAACTAGAATAATGCCTCTTGCCATCAATCATACCTTCATTACATTAATACCAAAAATCCCAAACCCAACATCTCCTTCTCATTTCCGTCCAATCTTATTATGTAATGTGATTTATAAATGCATTACAAAAATTCTGGCCAACAGAATTCGACCACATCTAAACAAACTCATTTGTACCAAAATGCTTTCATACCTGGTCGCTATATTGGAGATAATGTTGTCATGGCTCAAGAACTTTTCCACTCTATAAAAACATTCCCTTCTACAAAAGTGGATTTGCTCTCAAAATTGATATGGCCAAAGCCTATGATAGGCTTAGTTGGGGTATTATTAGCCAAGTTCTCAAGGCTTTTGGAATCCAAGATTGTTCTCATGATCTCATTATGCAATGTATATCATCAGCTTCTTTTGCTATTTTAATCAATGGCACTCCCTCCTCAAAGTTCAAGCCTAGTAAAGGTATTCGCCAAGGGTGTCCCTTATCACCATATATTTCATAATGTGTGGAGAAGTTCTTTCCAAGCTTATTCTCATTATGGAGAGAAATGATCTCTATGACAGTATCAAACTTCATCCAAACCCAGAAAAATACTCACATCTATCATTTGCTGATGATCTTCTTCTTTTTGGCTACTGTTCTATTGACAACTTCATCCAGATCAAGATGATTCTACAAACTTATGAGTTATGATCGGGACAAAAAGTTAATTTTGAGAAATCATCAATATTTTTTTCTCAAAGATTGGATCCCTATATGCGCCAACTGTACTTGAATCTTTTAGGGGTTTCATTAATGAATACCTGTGACAAATACCTGGGGCATCACCTTCTACTGTCTAAAAGTAGAGTTTCTACTTTCAATTCCATTGTTTCAAAAGTCAATCAAAACTCCTTGGTTGGAAAGGAAGATGTCTTTTCCATGCTGGCAGAACTACATTGATCAAATCCACTCTCTCCACTCTTCCTATATATCAATTTTCATCATACCTACTCCCTAAAAAAGTTTTGAAAACTCTCTCAAAACAACAGTGTGATTTTTGGTGGGGAGGTGTTGAACAACAAAGGAAAATTCATTTCACTGCTTGGTCTTCATTCACTCGACCAAAATTTTGTGGAGGTTTGGGTATTCGAGATCCTTGTCTAAGTAATTGTGCCATGATTACTAAATTGGCTTAGAGGTTTCTGAAAAATGATGATGTTTCCTGGGTTTCATTATTGAAATACAAATATCTCAAGAGTAATAATTTCTGGTCAGTGAATGTGCCACATTCAGCTTCTGCTATCTGGCATGCTATTCTCTCGAGCAGAGAAATTCTCAACAACAATGTACTATGGTTAGTTGGAAATGGATTTGGTATCAATATTTGGGATGATCCTTGGGTTCCAACTTTGCCTCGATTCAGAGTTTCAGGATTTCCAAATGCTCATCATACTGTAACAACAGTCAGTGATCTTATTGATCAACGCTCATTCAGTTGGAAGTTGAATCTACTATATATTCTTTTTCCTCCACAAAAAGCCTATGCAATAGCTCTGATTCCTCTGTCTGCTACATCATCAATAGACTCATTGATTTGGATTCATACTCCTACTGGAGAACTGAATACTAAATCAGTATATCGTATTATTCATGAACATGCAAATGGGCCTCTAACTGCCAATGTTCAATCTGTCTTCACCGATTGGAAGAAGCTCTGGAAGATTAGCAATATATGTCCCCGTGTACTGATGTTTGCATGGAGATCTCTTCATAATTCTCTACCAACCGAATCCAATCTTCATAGGAGGATTCAAACAATCAACCCCATTTTCACGCTATGCCAGGTGCAAACTGAAACTCTTGACCACATTTTATTTCACTGTTCTATTTCAGGATCAGCTTGGGAAGGAATTCGAGATATCAAAAATCATTTGCATCAACATACAACAATCGCTACCTTCATGAAGAGCATTCTTTCAAGTGGAGATAACTCTATCATTCTTCCTTGCTTATACTTGATGTGGACAATCTGGAAGGCTCGTAATGATGCAATTTTTCAAAGAAGATCAACTTCCCCGACACAGATTATTCATGCTGCTCGTCTTCTACAAGATAAATTTGAGGCTGCCAACAAGATAGGAGACAACCAAAACATTCTCCCAGCTCCTTACAACTTGACTCATCGATGGATCCCTCCACAAATGAGGCAATGGAAGATAAATTTCGACGGAGGTTACCAAGATGGCAAAATGGGGTCTGCAGCTATTCTAAGGGATGATGCAGGAAATTTTATTTGTGCAGCAACGCAACATCAATATGGAGGTACTCCACTGGAAGCAGAATCAATGGGGTTAAACCTGGCCATGAAGATAATCAATATCAAAAATATTGACAATGTAACTATTGAAGGCGACTGCAAGATCCTAATAGATTCTATCATTCATCCAGAAATGATCTCCCTATGGCGAGCCAAGCAAACCATTGACCAAGGAAGATCTCTTCTTCATTCTGAGTTAAACATCTCCTTCAATTTTATTCCCATACAAGCAAATTCAGTAGCATATGCCTTAGCTACAGACACTCTATTCTCTACTGTTGTATGTGTATTCAGTTTTTTATATGATACTCCATCTTGTATCACTGAACTTATCAATCTTGATAAGTCTTATTGTACTCCAATGTTGGTTTAATGAAATGATTTCATTTTCTCAAAAAAAAAACAACTAAAGAGAACCTTAGTCGCCAAGATAAGCCTCCTTTCTTCTCTACCCACTCCTCCATTTCTGCGAGCACTGTTCCATTGATAAGAGCATAGACTCACTCTTCCACCATCTTCTTCGAATCACCCATGGTGCAAACCACTGCCCGCCATCGACTTCCTCCATTCCAACTACACTCGACCCCGAACTCCTGTCTCCACGCCATCTCCGTCGGGTGCCAGTCATCGCCTACGGCCGTGCCCGACGTCGCCGCCAGGCCCGCCACTAGTAGTGACTCCCCCTCATATCCTTTGAACCACCGCTACCAAGGGAAGCCAACACCCATCAACCTCACCTGCTGTTATCGCGTCTCCGTGCAGTCTCTATAGCTACATTTGGCATCGTTCTCCTGTAGCTCATGCACGCGTCGACCTTTCCCTCGTCCAGTCTTCATCTTTTCCATCATCACCTCGCCTACACGACAACGCCAACCCGATCAAGACATGATCAGAGACACCACAACTTCTATCCCGGCGAACCTCGCCGACGCCGTCCCCGTAACCCAGTCGACCAACCACTCGTCGACCTCGAGTCGACTTCCGGCTAATGCCGACTACCACAGCAGTCCTCGTGAGCCTCGTTGCAGCCGTCCACTTCCTGGCAGTCCACCATGGCTAGTGCATGCCGCTCACGATTGGAGCCTGCAGCACACGTTGCGCCCGCGTCCGACCTCCCTCGACAGTCTCTATCACCCTCTCGCCTATGAGCTATCCGCCACCCCACCTCGCTCGACAATCACATGCACCCTAAATCGTTGAAGCCTCGACATGATTAGAATCCCCACGACCTCTCTCTCCAGTCGAGCACGTGATCCACGACGACGAGGATCCGTATGGCTTCTTTGTCAACGTGAAGTCACCTTCAAAGGAACCATATGGTCGAGATCCGTCATTGAAGAAGAACTGCTACAGGCACAGTTGGGATCGACAGCAGCACCCTTGCAGTATCCCTATATGTAACCTTCGTTTTCCAATGGATTAAATCATTTTATCTAGTTAGTAGGTAGTGTACTTAAATCATAATTCCATCTCATGTATATATTTTTAATATATATATATATATATATATATATATATATATATATATATATATATAACATGCAAACAAGTGTGTGTGTATATATATATATATATATATATATATATATATATATATATATATATATATATATATATATATATGTCTCTAGTCGCGTTGAGCGCGCTTACTTGTATAGGCTTCGGCATTTTGCGCCTATTACTTCAATAAAGTCTCGCTTTCTTATAAAGTAATAGGAACAAAATGCCGAAGCCTATACAAGTAAGCGCGCTCAACGCGACTAGAGGCCTATATATATATATATATATATATATATATATATATATATATATATATATATATATATATATATATAACCCTGCATGCGACTGAACGTTCGCCAGCGGCCAGGGCGGCCTTTAACCTCACCAAACAGACTCCAGTCCGACTCGAATACGTAAACGCTGTCACGGTTAGGGTAAACTGCCAAATCATGGCAAACAAATCTATATCTCAAATCCAAAATAAGTGTACGAAATATGAATGAACACTATGGGTCGTGGTCTGCAGCCCACTAGCATATATGTCCGATAAGACTCCAAGGAGTATAACAAGAGTCTCTAAACTGAATCAATAAGCAAGATATCTCATGATAAGGAATGTAAAGCACGAAAGGATAACAAACGTAGTAACGGTACCTAAATCCCGCAAGCATATTATCACATCCGCCATCCAGAACTACTAGCTAACTCCATGCAATCACTAAACCTGAAGAGATCATCAGGTCCTCAGGGGACATAGCAAGATACATAAAAACATACCTATCTAGCAGTTTATCATGCAATAAAAAAATACTGGAAATAAACGAGAAAAGTCTAATCAACATGAAAATACGACTATACACGACTGGAAGAACCACTACGCATAATCGAAATGCTGGAGGAGAACAAGATAACATGATGTCACGATGTCAACGGATAACCAATCGAATACTCAAACCCTCGCCTATAGTGTGGACTCGCAGGTTTGAACAACTACTAACCCTCGCCCCTAGTGTGGACTCCCAGGTTAGCTTCAAGAAATCACCCTCGCCCCTAGTGTGTACTCGCAAGTGCGGACAGATATCTACTAACCCTCGCCTCTAGTGTGGACTCGCAGGTTAGCTTCAGGAATCAAGATACAGATAACTACTAACCCTCGTCCCTAGTGTGGACTCGTAGGTTAGCTTCAAGAATTCAAGGTACATCAGTTTCGTCATGACTTATTCATCATATAACACGATGTGACTCAGTCCAAGTACAGGTGATGATACGATACGACCCAATCAAGATACACGAGAGAACCAATCCAATATGAACTACAAAATTAACTATAAACAAGGACTATATTATACTAGCATAAACGATGTACAAATCATATGTCAATAATCAACCAGTAAAACTATATAATAATAGAAATATGTATGTAATAAACTGTAGAGGGAGGCAAGGTATCTTGCCTGGAGGTAGCACGAAGATCCAATAATATACCGACAACTGGTACGCCATAAAGTCCAAATCTCACAACCGTCTCCGAAAGCTGAAACAGACATTGCCAACATTCTCAAAATAGTCAATTTAGCTAGAATTACCTATCCTTAAGTCCAATTTTGGACACAGGAAGAAAACGATAATTTCGGACAAAAACGATGTCCGCCGTTGGACCCACTTTGTACCGAAAAATGTGCCAGAGTCAGTGGTCTCTAAAGTCGTCAAACTATATGTCTACGGATTAGTTTTGATGATACGAATCCAATGGTATGTCCAGTTTTGGATTCTGGTGGGCCGTGCACAAAATCGTCCGTTGAATCGGATCATGGGGCCCGCAAAACGGTGATCCGATCAACTGTCTTAGAATCGGACCAAAGTTGGCATGCAGGACCAGAAAAATGATACGGTCCTGATGGCATAAGTTTTGTCTCGATCTGATGAACGTGCACAAAGTAATTATAGTTTGTGCAAAGTGGCCGATACGAGGGTTTTTGACGGATACGCATCAAATTCGTCGTGCACACGCGACCAATTTGAATTTCGTCGAAGCCCACATGTGCACGACATTCGTACGCGCCTTTCGATGCTTTTAGTTCGCGACTATGTCGCCCAGATTGGCAGGACGCACGTCGTATCGAAGGTTTTCAAGGTTTTTCAAAACAGGTTCATATATTTTTTAGTGATTTTACAAACAGTTTACTCCCTACACAAACAATAAACTTTAAAACTATGAGTTGATTTTTGAAGTCCTATATGTTGTCTATATTACTGTTCAAGTGGTTCTATGAAATTGGGTATGGTTTGGAATAAAATTGGGTGCAAAGTGGTGTCGTTGGTTTGTTTCTAATGCTCTATTTTGGACTATTTTTCCTCGACTTTGAGTCGATATAACTGACAATCTAGGGCTGCATCCTACAAAATATTTGATGGGACTTAAAGCCCTATGGGTTGTGCTTCTATCGAACCAATTGGTTCGAGATTCGATGGCAGAACATGAAAGAATTTTACCCGTGAAGTCGGCCGTTCGTGCACTGTTGCTGCTGCTGATGTGCGGCCAGTTGCCGATGCTGTCGGCTATACACGGCACCGTACGGTATTCCAGCGACCCCAAGGCGGTGCGCCAGGGTCAGGGATGGTTGTCCTGGGATGGGGACCATGATGGGATTCTCTGGAAACAGATCGAGACTCTCTTCCTCTCCGTCACGCTCCGGAAGTACGAATTGATATCGATTGGTATATCAGGTTTTGATATATTTTCTACTCGATTTCAATCCGAGTTTTTAACTGGATTTGGCGCAATCGGCTAGAGAATGAGATTTCGCTTATCCAGGAGGAAATTGATTCAAAAAGATTAAGAATCGATTCTATTTGGATCGACCAAAAATTCGAAAAACAGGGTCTGTTACTAACGGGTTTCAAATAGCTCATTTTCTCACGAGATTTCATAATCTCGCGAGAAATTCCCATATACTTTTTTTTCTTTTTCCTAAATCATTTACCCTTTCTAATATATATATATATATATATATATATATATATATATATATATATATATATATATATATATATATATATATATATATATATATATTTCACATATATATATATATATATATATATATATATATATATATATATATATATATATATAAATATAAATATAAATATATATATATATATATACGTCCAAGGGGTCGTGGCCTAGTGGTAGAGACGGGGGCTCCCCGGGCGGAAGGCCCGGGTTCGAATCCCCCCTTAGGCGCACGCGCCTAAGCTCCAGTAAGAAGGACACCCCAAAAAAAAAAATAATAATAATAAAATAAAAAAAAAAATATATATATATATATATATATATATATATATATATATATATATATATATATATATATATTTCACATATAAAAAATATATATATAGATATTTCACATATATATATATATATATATATATATATATATATATATATATATATATATATATATATATATATATATATATATATATATATATATATATACAAATATATATAAATATTTATCTAACTATATATAGATTGTATCTAACTATGTATATACTATACTCTAATATATATATTGTATATATATATATATATATATATATATATATATATATATATATATATATATATATATATATATATATATATATATATATATATATATATATGCCGCGTGCCACCATCTCGTGCAGTGCACCGGCCCATCCCTCGGGCAGCGCTCTGGGCTCAACCCTCGGGCCCAACGCCCGCCCCCTCTCTACGTGTCCTTTTTGAATTTTTGAAATTCAAATTTTGAATTTCGGTTGCTCCTTTCTGAAAAAAAAATCCTGTTATTGATTATATCGTTTTGTCAGGACCTTTGTTAGGGCTTATCCCACACTTTGTAGGAACTTGGGCTATCTCCCGGTTCCAACCTCGTTTTTATTTCAATGAAGGCTTTTAGCCATTGTTCAATATATATATATATATATATATATATATATATATATATATATATATATATATATATATATATATATATATATATATATATATAGAGAGAGAGAGAGAGAGAGAGAGAGAGATAGAAAAGGCAAATGTGGTTGTCAGTTTAACAACAGTCAAACTTACTGGAGTGATATTGCAGGGGTCACTGCAATATTTGGACCTCTGTGTAATATATTTTTATGTATTTATAGAATTTTTGGATGAACTGTATTTATATATATAGATATTTCACATATATATATATATATATATATATATATATATATATATATATATATATATATATATATATATATATATATATATATATATATATAAAAAAAAATATATATATATATATATATATATATATATATACTGTATAAAAAAAATAAATATATATATATACTATATATAACAAATCTTCCTGAAATCTAAATGAACCTCGATATTATATTTATCTAGTATATAGTTTATTTATGGTCACATGTACATATATGTAAATAAATGACCAATAATAATAAACTAATCTTATTAATAATAACAACAACATTATATATAATAATAATAAAGGCCCCGATATTCAACTAAAAAATAAACCAATAGAAGATATAGTAATCTTGGGTGAACATGTCATACCCTTCACATAAATTGGTCCACAGAGAAAGTCTTATAATTATTCTAAGATGCCATATCAATAATATTTATATTATTTATTTATATACAATAAATTTAGGAACCATTAATTTATACCATTTAAAGTAAGGTACGAGGTATACTCTCGAAATATGTCGACATGGACGTCTTTGCACACACTACATGCCTACATAGGCTAGAGCTTGGTTTGGGTCAAGTCCGGACTAGCTAGGTACAACCAGGTGTCCTAGAAGTCAAATAATATTAATAATAAATTAACACGTCTTTAGAGGCTAAGTCGCAACTTGACCTGGTTTTTCTAGTTAGAACGCACTTATGGCTTGGCATTCTCCTACCATGGCTAAAACACTAGTCAAAGCACGCGACTGGACTATCCGTGCCATGATTCTTGGTCATATTGTACTCAAATTCCTAACCATGACTAAAGTCATCTACCGTAATAATTAACTAATTAATTATTTATAAAAATTCTAAAAAATCACCATTTAAATCAAATAAATAATAAAAAATATTCAAAAATTTTCGGGAGGAGAAGTTACATATATATATATATATATATATATATATATATATATATATATATATATATATATATTTTTTTTTTTTTTTTTTTTTATATATATACACACACACACTTGTTTGCATGTTTATATATAATATAGTATTATGTTTAAGGTTAATAATTTCATAGATAATACTATGTGTGATATAGGTTTTTGACTTTATTAGGTGCATTTTAGCTGGTTTAATTTTAGCCTAGTTAATGTGGTGCTAGTGACTAGTGTAGGCCACCCAAACCTGTTCAAATCAACTCCGATCAAGTCCAAACTTAGTCCAAATTTGCATACGACCTAGTAGACCCTAACCAAGTCCTTACTTGACCCATGTGGTGCACACACAAGTGTGTGGACATCACACAATAACATCCTTGCTATTTTTGAAATTTGAGGAGACCACCACTTTTAGTTGTCAAAATTACCCCCCCACTCCTCCCACACATCTAAAATTAACGCCACACCTTCCCCTAATTCCTGGTAGCAGTCCCACACACTCTTTTCCATCTATTTTATTTAGTTTTTACCCTCAAACAGTCCACACAAAGTAATTAATTCAGCATCATTCAGCAATTAATTCAGTAGGTACGAGCCTCGAGCCCTTTACGAAAAATCTTCCTCTATCTCTTATCTTTCTATTCCATATTTGTTTAGCATTTATCATGGTGGTTTGTGGCCCCGAATCGCTCTCGCACGGGAATGTGTCAAGAATAGGGGTTGACCGAAGAAAAAGTGTAAAGAACAAGGCGTAGATTCCAAACCACTAGGTAAAATTATACAATTTTGTTGTGAACCTTTGTTCGTTCCCGTCGTTTTGGTATATAATAGTCTATATATTCTGTCCAATTTTCTTTCGTACAGACGTTTTCTGAGGAAGTAAACGGGCTGAATTTTGCGACACACAAGCGGTCCACGTTCCGTACGTACATAGGTAAGTACCTTTTATTTTCTCTCGTCTATTTTTATATGACATAGGTAATAACTAGATACAAAATTCTCCTAGGTAGAAACCATAAATAATAGTATCTAAATATTTGGATTCGAGATAAAACGTTACCCCAACATTATTTTTCCAAAATTATATTTTTGTCTACTTTGTGGTAGTGTAACTTTTTACGTAGACCATATTTTATGATTCTAGAAATTTATATGCAATTCTGGATATTTTGTCTAAAAAATTTATGTTGGAGTTATGCCCAAAATGTTTCGTTTGATTAGTACAAATCATGCTTAAACTTGTCCTCTTAAACATTCGAATGCAGAAACTGTGGTTTTCTTCCAAATTTGAACATGCATAACTTTTTGTGTATTAATTATTTTCCAGAGCCATTTGTTGTAATGTAAAGTATGCTATTTTGTCTATCACTCTTGTATTTAATTCATGTCCAAAAATTAGTTTTACTAGTGGAAAATAAGATCCAAGTAGGCATCATGAACAATTTTCTGTACAGTTTTTTGGCACACTGAAATAATTTCAAGTCTGAAATTAATTTTACCAACTTTGGACATGCGTTATTTTTTGTGTATACCATATTCTTATATTTTACTGCCATGTTGTATTCTTAGTTAAGTTTTGAATCATTTCATATAGGTTTAATGACTTAACTACTTGTTTTGGTTCTGTAAATTGAGGGCAACGTGAGCTCCATGAACAACAATTTAGCATTTAAGTCTGAAACTGCTTTTGGAGGTCACATTGAGCTTAATTTCCTGAAAATCAAATCGTTAGATTTTTGTGTAGTTTTTTCATAGTAACCTCTAGTTAAATCTATATTAGATACTGAAATTTGAGCAACAAATAATATTATTTGTTTACTCAAATGTTGCTTTCAAAACTGACAAAAGTATAAATTTCTGCACTCAAATTATTAAATCTGAAATCATTTTTTTTGGCAACTTTGTGCTTCGATTCTGGAAAATCAAACCGTTGGATTGGTTTAGGATTTTCTTCTACTGTTAGCTAAAACTTTATTCTTCTACACCCTTAAGTTTGAACTGTTTATCGTTATTTATGACCACTCATTCGCTATCCTACATTTAGGATAAAGTGAACTTTTGAAAACTTCTCTTTGGGTAAATATGAAGTAGAAATTATAGGAAAGTGTACTCTCTACCAATATTAACTTGGCATTAGTGTTATATGGGTTAGATAGAATGATTTTATAGGCTAGTTTGTATAGTTTGATGATGTACATTCATAATATAGGTCTTGGACACCGATACGGACTTGACTATTACTTTCTGCTTAGGCCACGGACGAGTACATTCTTTGTTAGTTTTCAGTATTTATAGTTTCTTTAATGCATGCTAATGATGTTTTACTTGTTTTCGACACAATTTATTACACGTATTAGTAACATGCGGATTCCAATCATGAGATATTGTTCCCATGTTATTATATAAACCTTGTTCATTGTGCTCATATTAGACCATGTATTGTGATTCATGTGTCAATATATCATGACTTGAATCCATTGAATTAGTCGTGGAAGGGAACTGCTAGTTGGATATGTGAACATACTCGGTTAGATCATGTGCATGGTCAATCATACACTTCACGTATGATTGTGCCATTACCTTATTTAGACCTTGTGGTAGTTTCCCAAAGCCGTTCACATATTGTAATTAGTACTTCAAATCACTTAAAATGTTTTAAATCTATTTTATTCTACTTTATATTGTACATATTTACTGTTACCATGACTATTGTTTATACTACTCATGTCACGACCCGCACCCGCTTTTCGGATACGAGACGTGTCCAAGCCAGCCTACGCCGTAGAGTCGACGGTAGAACGCTGTCAAGCCCGCAAGAAATAAATGCTAAATAAAAACAATTGCTGCTCATTCATATTTCTAAATTTGTTACAACATTTATAATTAAAGAAAATACAAGAATTTATAATAAATAAAATTGATACATCTGCTATCTATTACTAGGTTGTCTTCAGCATACCCAAGCCTTCCCAATGCTAACAGTGATCGCGGCTAAACCTAAAAAATATTGGTTTTCAGTCAGGAATGGAACAAGTACACAAACCGACGACAATACGAAAACACAATAGAATTAACAAGACATGAAAATAACATATGAGAGATAAAAACTGGTAGACAACTGATGACATAGCACGATAGAGAAGTAAAGGAAAAATAAAAGACATCTACCTAGGTGGTGTAAAATATCATTTTCAACATGTGAGCGGCTAGAGGGTAAATACGACTCACTGCACGTGTCGTGTGCAGCTGCTATCATTCACGATTAGACATATTGGGATATTTCTGGGTAGTCCACATGTATACTAAGATATTTCCCCTCCCGACTACTCCGTGTGACGAGCGTGTCAACAAGCAGTAAGATATATGTATAGACATCAAGTAAGAAAACTACTATGAATTGAAAGCAATCAGAAAGTGCACTTGCCTGAGGTCCTTAGCTGGAGAAACCAATAATACCATACCACTCAATGAGCCACAATCAGTCAACACATACAGAAGTCACCAGATGCCAAAATAAATAGTACCAATATTCTCAGAATAGTCAAATTAGCTAGGATTGCCTGACCTTAAGTCCAATTCTGGACACAGGGGAAAAACGGTAATTTCGGGTCAAAACGGTGTCCGCCGTTGGACCCGCTTTGCACCAAAAAGCGTGCCAGAGTCAATGGTCTCTAAAGTCGCCAAACTACATGTCTACAGATCCAGTTTTCCGATACGAACCCAACCGTATGTCCAAAGTTGGATTTCGGCGAGCCGTGCACAAAATCGCCCGTTGAGTGGGACCGTGGGGCCCGTAAAACGGTGATTTTATCAACTGTCTCAGAATCGGACCAAACTTGGCAAACAGGACCAGAAAAATGATACGGTCCTGTTGGCATAAGTTTTGTCTCTATCTGACGAGCGTGCACAAAGTAATTGGAGGATTTGCAAAGTGCACGATACGGTGAATTTCGACGGATACGCATCAAATTCGTCGCGCACATGCGACCAATTTGAATTCCGTCAAAGCCCACACGACCACGAAGCCATTACGCACCTTTCAATGCCTTCGGTTCGCGACCACGTCGCTCAGTTTGGCGGGACGCACGTCGTGTGGAACAATTTTCATGTTTTCTACTGTTTTGAAAACAGGTTTTTCCCGAACTTTGAAAACTGATTTCTTTGTACATAGTTGATAAAATTTGAAAGTACAAATTAGATTATGAAACCCTACATGTTGTCTTCAAGCGTGTCTAATTAGATTTTTGGTCCTATCGATGAATCGACCGGAATCGATCTCCCAACTGAGGCACTTGGACTGTTTGAAACTGTTTATGAAACAATTTTTCCCTCGATGTTTGCAGCAATTTTCTGGATCGATGGATCATCCCCGACGAATTCCATTTATGGGGACTTCTAGAGGGTCATATGGGGTTCCTCTACGAGTTTATAGATCGAAATTTGATCAAAGATAGGGAGAGAAATCGAACCTCAAAATATCGGGTCGTGGCTACCGCTACTGCAGCTGTCCTGCTCTGTTCACGTGCTGCTGGTGCGCGCGTGCCTCCCTGGCCAACTCCGGCCGGCCGACGGTGATCCTCGGCGGCGCGCGCGCGGGGGGTCGCCGAGACGTGGTGGTGGCGCGGCGCTCGTACTACGGTTTCGTTCAGCCTCGATTGCGCGTTCTGTATATATACGTCGTTATTTTTTTTTTACAGGGGAGGGCTCCCTGCGCGCTGGGTAGGCTCAGGAAGCCGGGCTCTGTGAGCAGGCTCTATGAGCAGGCCGGGCCGTAGGTGGCCACTGCTTCTTTTGCTCTTTCTTTTTCTTATTTCTTTTTCTTTTCTATTGAACAATTAATATATATATATATATATATATATATATATATATATATATATATATATATATATATATATATACGTACACGTACGTATACTGCTATGTATATTAATATATATATATATATATATATATATATATATATATATATATATATATATATATATATATATATATATATATATATATATATATATATGCACCCATATATAAATATATATTTATATATATTTACAATCATACACTCTTATGTATCTATATTTATATACACGTACACATATATCTCTATATACATTTATATATAATACACATATATATTTATATACATTATACACATATATATACGCACACATATACCATATGTACTATGTTCACGTTTACACCTATATATACAATATATTTAATTGACAAAATTAATATATAAATGTTAATAATAATTTCCTTAATAAAATAATAATGGTAATAACAATAATAATAAATATAATAATAATAATAATAATAATAATAATAATAATAATAATAATAATAATGAAATTCCATAAATCAATAATGGTGTATATAAACCATTATGTTCAGTCTAAAAAACCCCAAAATATACGAGGACCTATTTTATACAAAATTACTGAATATCCCTAATAATAATAATAATTTTATACAACCTCAATAAAATAATAACGAATTTCAATAAGCCAATAATTAATTATTTATAAAAATTTAAAAATCACAACATAAAATAAATAATAATAAAATGTTTTTTAAAAAAATTTCGGGAAGGGGAGCTACAAATCTATCCACCTTAAAAATAATTTCGTCCTCGAAATTCTAACTTATACACATGTCTAAAATTCAAGATTAAAAGTAGAAGAATAAATCCACTATTACCACAATCTTCTCAAATTTAATTTCTCAGGAATATTTATACCTCCTCCTAGCCATTCCGTAACTAGGATCATCAAGGACTTCTACCCACCTTTGGTCACGCTACTCCTCAAAACTAAGATCTTAAAATCTTCTAACTGGTTGCTAACAATCCTAGCAACATATATCTACTGCACGTGGTGTAACCCCACCTCCCTATTTGAGAAATATTTTAATAATAATTTTTGTGTTTAAAAAAAAATCATTTCAAATAATAATAGCCTTGATGAAGTATTTTTTAAATAAATATTTTATGATTATTTTAGAGGGAGATTTAAATTTTAGCAACTTATTAATTTTCAAATCTATTTGGAGTGGCCCCCACTCCCTAACAACTTACAACAAATTTTCTAACTGATTTAATTAAATTCTGTGTAATATATGAAAATGATGAGGGTTTTATTGTTAATGTTCAGATGCGGGGGGATTGATTTGCATAATTGCAAATCTCTTTTTGTACTGCTGAGGAGAGAGACTCCTCAGTCTCTTTCTTCCCGAGCTGTGCTCTCCTATTCTTCCCCAAATCCTCCGAGAGAACCCTAGCTTCCGGTGGCGTTGACGACGGCGACAATGCGATTCTCCTCCGACGACGGCGAGGCCTCTTCTCCACGGCGGCACGATGCTCTCCGGTCGACGACGATAGCGGTGATGACCACGACGATCGACGGCAGTAACTGGCGCTCTTCTCCACAACCACCAGGCGGGTCTCCTTCCGACGACGGCGACGGCGGTGTTTCCCTTCCCGGCGACTGAGAGCACATCCTCGTTCCCGGCGATCGAGTGTTCTCTCCAACGATTATCACCGCAAGCAACCCCCACTCGACGACCTCAAGAATCTCCTACGGCGTCTCAGTGAGCTTCGATCTGGCCGTTCGGATCTGGGCCTCTCCTTTGAGGAACGACGCACGGGCATCAGTTCCAGCATCGACGTCTCCCAAGCACGACGACGACGATGAGCTCGACGGGCGGTCCATCGCTGCAATCGAGGATTATCATCTTCTCCGTAAGTCTCCTTCATTCTTTTCATCTGTTCTTGTTGTATTGATCGATCTATTATTCTTGATCGATTTGTCGAGTTGACGTGTCCGATTTATATGGGATGTTTTCAAATCGACAGGGAGTAGTGGTGCTTTCTTTGCGATTCTCCTTCTCGCCATTCTCGGCGTGTCTCTGACGCATAGAGTACGACACGGTGAGTCTTGATCTTAATTTTTGTTCATGTCCGCAGTGGACTCGTTATGTTCTTGATGATCGATCAATTTTTCTCCCTAGTTGAATTGGATCGGGACAAGGTGTTGCACAATTGATCCTCTCGGTCAGAACTTGGATGAGCATTCGTCGATCCTTGTGTTTTGCTCGAGCACGATTCAGATCGAACAATCGGTGAGTGTCGAATCTTTGAATTATACTTTAATCTGTGTTTTTTTGTTTCCTTAGATATTCGAATATTCTTTTCCTTTGATCGATCTAATTAAGAAGATCAAATCCTGTACGAGTTCGACCATCGAACTCAGTTTTGGTGAGTTGGTTGTTCCATCCTACTTTCTAGATTTTTCTGAGTTTGATCGAGAACCTTGTATTTCAAATTTATTGAATTCTCGATTGATAATCGATCCTTGCTATTTCGATTTCTCTGCTAGCAGTTTTGAGAGGCTAGGTTATTTGTAAAACCTAATCTGTGATTTGAATTATTGTTATTTTGCTGCAGTAGATTATTGAATTTGTACAAATCCTAACGAGCCTGGTCGATATTGAAACCAGGTATTGTTTCTTCTGTTTTTAGCCTTTGTTTTCTCAATCGTATTGTGATTTGGATGGTTGTTTGTTGCTGGGTTCGTGTGCGGGTTGGGGTACCTTCGTGTCCGACTCAAAGGTTATGTCAGGATGTCCGTGCCAATTCTGTAGCTGTGTTCATTGGTGATCTTCTGGGACCGTGGGGCCCGTAAAACGGTGATTTTATCAACTATCTCAGAATCGGACCAAACTTGGCATACATGACCAGAAAAACGATACGGTCCTGTTGGCATAAGTTTTGTCTCTATCTGACGAGCGTACACAAAGTAATTGGAGGATTTACAAAGTGCACGATACGGTGAATTTTGACGGATACGCATTAAATTCGTCGCGCACACGCGACCAATTTGAATTCCGTCAAAGCCCACACGACCACGAAGCCATTACGCACCTTTCGATGCCTTCGGTTCGCGACCACGTCGCTCGGTTTGGCGGAACGCACGTCGTGTGGAACAATTTTCATGTTTTCTACTGTTTTGAAAACAGGTTTTTCCCGAACTTTGAAAACTGATTTCTTTGTACATAGTTGATAAAATTTGAAAGTACAAATTAGGTTATGAAACCCTACATGTTGTCTTCAAGCGTGTCTAATTAGATTTTTGGTCCTATCGATGAATCGACCGGAATCGATCTCCCAACTGAGGCAATTGGACTGTTTGAAACTGTTTTTGAAACAATTTTTCCCTCGATGTTTGCATCGATTTTCTGGATCGATGGATCATCCCCGACGAATTCCATTATGGGGACTTCTAGAGGGTCATATGGGGTTCCTCTACGAGTTTATAGATCAAAATTTGATCAAAGATAGGGAGAAAAATCGAACCTCGAAATATCGGGTCGTGGCTACCGCTACTGCAGTTGTCCTGCTCTGTTCACGTGATGCTGGTGCGCGCGTGCCTCCCTGGCCAACTCCGGCCGGCCGACGGCGATCCTCGGCGGCGCACGCGCGGGGGTTGCCGAGACGTGGTGGTGGCGCGGCGCTCGTACTAGGGTTTCGTTCAGCCTCGATTGCGCGTTCTGTATATATACGTTGTTATTTTTTTTTACAGGGGAGGGCTCTGTGCGCGCTGGGTAGGCTCAGGAAGCCGGGCTCTGTGAGCAGGCTCTATGAGCAGGCCGGGCCGTAGGTGGCTACTGCTTCTTTTGCTCTTTCTTTTTCTTATTTCTTTTTCTTTTTCTATTGAACACTTAATATATATATATATATATATATATATATATATATATATATATATATATATATATATATATATATATATATATATATATATATATATATATACGTACACGTACGTATACTGCTATGTATATTAATATTAATATATATATATATATATATATATATATATATATATATATGCACCCATGTATAAATATATATTTATATATATTTACACTCATACACTATTATGTATCTATTTTTATATACACGTACACATATATCTCTATATACATTTATATATAAATACACATATATATACACATATAATAAAAAAAATATATAAATACACATATATATTTATATACATTATACACATATATATATACGCACACATACACCATATGTACTATGTTCACGTTTACACCTATATATACAATATATTTATTTGACAAAATTAATATATAATTGTTAATAATAATTTCCTTAATAAAATAATAATGGTAATAACAATAATAATAAATATAATAATAATAATAATAATAATAATAATAATAATAATAATAATAATAATAATAATAATAATAATAATAATAATAATAATAACAATAAAATTCCATAAATCAATAATGGTGTATATAAACCATTATGTTCAGTCTAAAAAAACCCCAAAATATACGAGGACCTATTTTATACAAAATTACTGAATATCCCTAATAATAATAATAATTTTATACAACCTCAATAAAATAATAACGAATTTCAATAAGCCAATAATTAATTATTTATAAAAATCTAAAAATCATAACATAAAATAAATAATAATAAAATATTTTTTTAAAAATTTCTGGGAAGGGGAGCTACAAATCTATCCACCTTAAAAATAATTTCGTCCTCGAAATTCTAACTTATACACATGTCTAAAATTCAAGATTAAAAGTAGAAGAATAAATCCACTATTACCACAATCTTCTCAAATTTAATTTCTCAGAAATATTTATACCTCCTCCTAGCCATTCCGTAACTAGGAATCATCAAGGACTTCTACCCACCTTTGGTCACGCTACTCCTCAAACTAAGATCTTAAAATCTTCTAACTGGTTGCTAACAATCCTAGCAACATATATCTACAGCACGTGGTGTAACCCCACCTCCCTATTTTGAGAAATATTTTAATAATAATTTTTGTGTTTAAAAAAAATCATTTCAAATAATAATAGCCTTGATGAAGTATTTTTTTAAATAAATATTTTATGATTATTTTAGAGGGAGATTTAAATTTTAGCAACTTATTAATTTTCAAATCTATTTGGAGTGGTCCCCACTCCCTAACAACTTATAACAAATTTTCTAACTGATTTAATTGAATTCTGTGTAATATATGAAAAGGATGAGGGTTTTATTGTTAATGTTCATATGCGGGGGGATTGATTTGCATAATTGCAAATCTCTTTTTGTACTGCTGAGGAGAGAGACTCCTCAGTCTCTTTCTTCCCGAGCTGTGCTCTCCTATTCTTCCCCAAATCCTCCGAGAGAACCCTAGCTTCCGGTGGCGTTGACGACGGCGACGACGCGATTCTCCTCCGACGAACGCGAGGCCTCTTCTCCACGGCGGCACGATGCTCTCCGGTCGACGACGACAGCGGTGATGACCACGACGATCGACGGCAGTAACTGGCGCTCTTCTCCACAACCACCAGATGGGTCTCCTTCCGACGACGACGACGGCGGTGTTTACCTTCTTGGCGACTGAGAGCACATCCTCGTTCCCGACGGTCGAGTGTTCTCCCCAACGATTATCTCCGCGAGCAACCCCCACTCGACGACCTCGAGAATCTCCTACAGCGTCTCAGTGAGCTTCGACCTGGCCGTTCGGATCTGGGCCTCTCCTTTGAGGAACGACGCACGGGCATCAGTTCCAGCATCGACGTCTCCCAAGCACGACGACGACGATGAGCTCTACGGGCGGTCCATCGCTGCAATCGAGGATTATCATCTTCTCCGTAAGTCTCCTCCATTCTTTTCATCTGTTCTTGTTATATTGATCGATCTATTATTCTTGATCGATTTATCGAGTTGATGTGTCCGATTTCTATGGAATCTTTTCAAATCGACAGGGAGTAGTGGAGCTTTCTTTGCGATTCTCCTTTTCGCCATTCTCGGCGTGTCTCTGACGCATAGAGTACGACACGGTGAGTCTTGATCTTAATTTTTGTTCATGTCCGCAGTGGACTCGTTATGTTCTTGATGATCGATCGATTTTTCTCCCTAGTTGAATTGGATCGGGACAAGTTGTTGCACAATTGATCCTCTCGGTCAGAACTTGGATGAGCATTCGTCGATCCTTGTGTTTTGCTCAAGCACGATTCAGATCGAACAACCGGTGAGTGTCGAATCTTTGAATTATACTTTAATCTGTGTTTTCTTCGTTTCCTTAGATATTCGAATATTCTTTTCCTTTGATCGATCTAATTAAGAAGATCAAATCCTGTACGAGTTCGACCATCGAACTTAGTTTTGGTGAGTTGGTTGTTCCATCCTACTTTCTAGATTTTTCTGAGTTTGATCGAGAACCTTGTATTTCAAATTTATTGAATTCTCGATTGATAATCGATCCTTGCTATTTCGATTTCTCTGCTAGCAGTTTTGAGAGGCTGGGTTATTTGTAAAACCTAATCTGTGATTTGAATTGTTGTTATTTTGCTGCAGTGGATTATTGAATTTGTGCAAATCCTAACGAGCCTGGTCGATATTGAAACCAGGTATTGTTTCTTCTGTTTTCAGCCTTTGTTTTCTCAATCGTATTGTGATTTGGATGGTTGTTTGTTGCTGGGTTCGTGTGTGGGTTGGGGTACCTTCGTGTCCGACTCAAGGGTTATGTTAGAATGTCCGTGCCAATTCTGTAGCTGTGTTCATTGGTGATCTTCTGGCTAGAGTTGTCTGTTGGGATACAGGGTTCCTCGGGTAGAAGTACAGTTGCCTTAAGTTGCTGTTGCTTAGATCTTTTTTTGTTTGAATTCTTCTATGGTTCAATTTGTGTAATTAATTGAGTTGGGTTGAAGGAATGTATTTGATTGACTCTGTGTATATATTCTTTCATTGAGTGTGTGTTCAGTTGATTATTCTAAATATTTTGTTAGAGTTAATTGTTCCAATTGAAATAAGTTGGTGGGTGTTTGCTGACAGCAAGAGTGATCTATGTGTTATTCTTTGTTTGTTTTGTAATCAGTGTAATGGGGAGGCCCTCCATTGAAAAGGGTTGGGATACAATATTCTGGATAATTTGATACATCAGGAATACTAGTCTGCCGTTCCAAATTAAGTATAGATTTGATGCAATGGTTTTGAACTACTCTTTAGAAATGATAAGTTTACAGGTGTATGCAAGGATTTGCCTAACTGGGTTGAGTTAAGTCTATTGGTAGGAATTCGAATAGAACAAGGGAGTCTGGTACAACAGAGCTAGATGTGGGTTAGAAACTCTCGTATCATTCCAGTATTATATCAAATCCTTTATCTCTGGTTCAACTCTAAATATATGTTGTAGCTGTATATTTGAGTAAAACATTTTTGGGTTGGATCTTAGTTTTAATAGATGGGGTTTTGGTTCGAATGATGGTTAGTAGAGGTTATAAGCTAAGACCTGGTTAAAGACTGTTAAAGAAGGGTTGACTTAATGATAATTTACCTGTAACTATTTCAGGAATATTTCTTTTGTCTAGGACATGATAGTAAGGAAATGTTGAACTTTTAAAATAAGAAAAGTAACTTAAGATTTATAAGTCTTTGATATTTTAAGATTATAGTTAATTTGTAAGAGTAATATTAATGTATTTAATAAATTAGTAATTATCACTTAATCAATTGTACCATTAAACAGAAGGATATCCAGCATTACTATCCCCACTTGATCACCCGGAGATAGGCAAGTATACTCCTCTGATTTGTTCATTTCTCATGTCTTCATTATCCCTTCTTGTATCTCCTTGATGACACGATAGTTCACGATATTGTCTGATTTCATGTTCCATGTTTCATTGTGTCTGGGAGGGGAAATACTATAGAGATGTGATCAAACCCTGTTACTATCCCTGTGAATAGCTTGGGTCCCGCACCGTGCACGCGGGGCTAAAGCCGTACCATTTCATTATTATTGCATCTACCCAAGCCGATCACACTCTAGAAGTATTTCAAATATTGTACATGTCAGGATTCAGTTTGTATTTCAGGATCTCATGGTTGTATTTCATGTTCAGGTTGTACTTCATGTTCAGATTGTATTTCATGTTCAGGTTGTACTTCATGTTCAGATTGTATTTCATGTTCAGAACTCATACCATGTTCCCTGTTTTACTTTCAGTATTTCCTGTTCAGTTTCATGTCTTGTCTCATTTCCTGTACTTTACATTTATTTCTCTTTTCTTGATTCATACCATAATGTACATGTTCATTTCTCTGGATATACTAGCTCCGCTCCTGACTGGATAAGTTGCTGGTATACTTGCAGGATACCATTCTACCATATGGGCCAGAGCCCGGGATCTCAGCTGAGCATGATGGTTCATGACTTAGCTTGAGGTTTCAGGTTTAGACTATTAGCTTTTCTCTTAGATATTGTCTTTAGAATTCATGTACATTTCATTCTTGATGACTCGTACATTTACATACATAGAATTGTGGATTATGGTGATCATTCTGGGATACGTTTTAGATGCTGTGATTGTACACTTTTATGATTATCTGTTAGATTTCCCTAGTTTGGTACAGCTTACTTCGTTGTGTCTAACGACGAAGGCTGGGCGTGTCCGACTCGTGTCCGATTATTCGGGAGCGGGTCGTGACACATGGTATCTATAATCCTCTCCTACCTATCAAGCAATCCAAAATTTTAACAAGCAAGTTTACACAAGTAGCTATGAATATTGATAAATTCCAGTAAGCATGACTATTCGTCGCTCCGAAGTAGGAAGGACATGAAGATAAGAAAGAATAATCGAGAGCAGATATGAAGTCTCAAGAGTGGTAGAATATCCAATGATACGGATTAGAAAGAGAGTTTATGAACCGTATCGACTCATTTGCTAGATGAGCTACTCTAGTCCAGTCACCTGCTAAATCGAAGAACTCTTCGATTCTTAGAGGGGCTTGCAGTCCGTGTAATACAAGAGTTCCATTCTCGAAATTCTAAACAAGGTTCCCTAATAGAACGGAATTTGGGAAAATCAAGATTGTAATCTATCCGCGGTTATTTAAACACACGCGGAAGGGATATAGCTGCAATACAAGGTCAGATCGAAATTTCCAGGTAGACAGAATAAGGGTTACGAATGACTTCTCATTCTAAGAGGTAGAGACTACAAAATAGGTATGGACCTATTACAAATAGTTTGGTTTTCTAGTCCGAGTATGGTGGTATGTCTGGATGGGTTTTACTGGGTCTTAATGGGTTCCCTATCTGGCATCAATCGTTGGTTGGATGAACCCTGGATCTCAATCTATATGGACTGAACAAGATCCAAAGATAAAACTATGTCGACTAGGTTAGGGTAACCTAGAATAGGATTCCTTCTAAGTGGTTGAGCTAGTTGCCAGTCCTGTTGGTTAGCTAGGTTCCTAAAGTCCAAAAATGTGCCTTCAGCGACTTTTATGTTTAAGTAGCACATGAGGCCTCAATTGGGTGGCACACTAGTAGCATGTGCGTAGTGGGCTTCGAGTAGATCACCACCATATATTGGATCGAAGGAATTAAATCGAAGTTGAGGCTCTAATGGATGTCGGGAAGTGTACCGGCGTTATGGTAAGGGTTATAGCTAGTCCTTTTGTCCTGAAAGTCGTACCACAAAAATAGAGTACAAGGGGACGGGTTTGAGTGGGACATGATATACCTTGATGAAGGTTGACTCGTCTAGATCTTGCATATGAAATTTGTTGGAAGGTAACAACTGGCCTCGTGCTCTGAATATTAATGACACGGCCGGGGACACAAAATAATCTAAATGAAAAGTGGGAGTCCATGGGCACTAATCATCATCCTAATGAAAAGTATTTCGATCGGTCAGTCATCTTCATATATCCCAAAATTTTAGGGCTTTACAGTCTACCCACCTTAGAAGCTAGGGCACAGTATTTGTTAGAGGCTCACAACACTTGGTCTCTTGAGAATATGTAGTCTCCTAGGTTGGCATTTGATTGAGGGTAAAACCCTAATCATTCTTAGACTCTAATGACTGGAAGATCAAGGTAGTAGGTTTATTGTCGAAGGGAGGATGAGTAACTCGAGGCAAGGTTCCAGTCACTGGCTGGCCGTGGATAGTTATGCTTTTGTATACAACTATCATAGCCATGGGGATAATCTGTATCTATCAATTACGAGCTTTCGTCTTTCCAATTAGTGAAAGACAATAATAATAAAGAGTTCAAGAGAGGTGTCACTGAATACAATTACGTAATTCAAAGGCGAATGTATAATTCAAGAGGAATTATCAAAGCAGTCGCGAATGAGATCCTAGAGACATCTACATCTCAATCTACGTAAGAAAATTAGATGAAGAGCGAACCAAATGCATCATGGTTGATCAGGCCGTGATACAATGATTCTGATTAGACAATATGTTAGCGGGCGTCCCCAATAAGCATATGTCTTGAATCAAGCTCGATAAAAGTGTAAGCTTGCAAAAACTAGGCTGTAATAGCAGCATTGGTCAAGAGAGTCAAAATATAAATATGCGAGATTTTTGAAAGAAGGAATAAGTAGTTCGAGTTTTGGAAATGAAAAAAAAAATCAAAACCTTATATGGTGTTATTGCTCATACAGTCTTCCTACTATCTTCCTATCAACAAGGCCTTGGTCGACTAGTGAGTTATGGAACTCTAAATCCTATATTCTAGGCAAATCCTTGGTTCTGCTATCAGATACTCTACCTTATATTGACACAAGGGTATCTAGGATCTAAAGAGGTCAACGAGAACATAGTTTTAGCAATGTTCCATAAACTATGATTCTTCGAAATGATTTCATTCCTATGGGTTGTGCCTCGCCAGTGCGCTCATGGCTGGCCATTGCAATCGTTAAAACTATTTCAACTATATTCCTAGGACTTCAAAGAGTTGCTAGGGGTTCAAACTATTTGGCTATGATAGAAAGTGTAAAAATCTGCCTACAAGTCTCAATCCTTAAAGTAATATATTGATCGGGAAGGGAATAACTAAGGACAAGGAAAATGAGAACATCCTAACATTTGCATATATATTTCAATTGGCTAAGGGAAAAACTTTGAATCAATCTGACTTGTGATTCGTATATGAATAACAGGATCAGAAATTACAAACTAATTCTTTTACAGCAAAATAGGA
Source organism: Iris pallida (assembly GCA_029216955.1). Taxonomy (NCBI): domain Eukaryota; kingdom Viridiplantae; phylum Streptophyta; class Magnoliopsida; order Asparagales; family Iridaceae; genus Iris; species Iris pallida. Next base: position 10,997,567 of record JANAVB010013397.1, read on the forward strand.
TTTTAAGACAGGCAATTCTAACTTATGATATAAGATTTATATCTAATAAAGCAACAGAAAATTAAACAGTTTATCAAAATTAACGCCATAATTCTAGACAAGTCTAGCATACCAAGCGAAGAGTATATCCACATTGTATCACATTGTCATATCAAAAAGTAACAGTGTACCTATAGAGATCTAGCAAGCTATCTTAATAATTCTAAATTGTATGGCCTATTTAACAACCTTAACTACCCAACGGTCAGTTTGAACAAGGGACTCCTAGTCCTAGTCATTCTCCTAAATTATTTTAATCCTAATTGTGAATGAGCATTTCCTGGACGCAGGCTCGCAATGGTACGACTAACTTAAGTACCATCACGAGTTCGCAATCTTTTGCGAAAACTGACCTACATGGGCCACCACAACTCACCCTACCATGATTTTATTTCCATGTTAGTTATCATGTATTATATTCACTATATTCATGTTATAGTCTCTACCATATATTGGAACTGCTTCCATTGATTGTACTTCACTCCAATTCTAACTGAATATTAATATTTTATGAGATGATATTGAGGACTGGTGCCCTACATATTATGATTCACATGAGGGTTGTCTAGCTTAATCTGGTCCTGCTCCTCAGAAAGATCGGATAGAACTTATATCAGAGTTCCAGATGCAACTATCTAGTTGTATAGATAATTTAGACTTGATATAGGACCGTTGAGCACCTTTAGAGGGTGCGTGAATAGAGTGTGTGTATGTGCAGCAAAAATAATTACCACTTAAAAATTTAGTAGTTATAAAGACTATGGCAAATAAGAGACAGTAAATAAATGCAGTAAAGTAGAAGATCAGAGAATCAAACTCAGTGAACACCACGATGTATACTGGTCTCCTTCTGAGATTGACTACTCTAGTCTCGAGTACTCTTGCTCGATGTTAATCCACTATTCACAAGCTAATTGAGCGCTTGTAGTCTCTTTACAACACCGTGCCTTGGTGACGAGCGCACGACCGACTCCACAAACTTGATTTCGAAAAGTGGAACATTTTCTAAATTGCAACCTCTGATACAACTCTTCTAAACCAAAATACTAGATCGAACATAACTATACTGGCTTTGGCTAAGAGTGGTATAGGCTAGATTTGAAAGCTTTAAAACGTTGAAAACACTTTAGAAAGATAGAGAAGAGAGAGTGAATCAGTGATTTGGAAATGTGAAAATCCTTCTCTATTTATAGTATTTTTCCTGACCGAACTTGGACAGAGTTCTGACAGAGTTTGGATGCATGAATCTTGCAAACGAACGTTGGATGCAGATTTGGTGGGAACTGAATTTTAAATAATCCAAACCAAACTCGGTCAGAGTTTTGTCTAAGTTCTGTTGGATCAGAACTGTAAGGAATAGACCAAATTTGCATAGGTTTGGGGTTTTAGGAAATGTAGACTTTTTAGAATTTATATAGGTAGGCTTATTTGGATATGTGGACTGAGAATAACCTAAGCCAGTATCAATCCCGTAAGACCTCAAATATATTTTCTAGACTCAATAAAATTAAAAATACAAAAGAAAATATAAAATGACTCAATCTTGATTCCAATGCAATTTCTTCTGGATGACGATGCGAAGTACTGTGTAGAAGTGGGATGTAGACGTAGTACGATGTACTTCTTTATCTGAAGCCTGCAACATATAGTAGTTCATATATTTTGTGTATCGACCAAAGTCGTCATTGATTGGGCCAACAATCTCCCCCATTTTGATAATTGATAAACTATGAGTCTATACCAAAATATAACAAATATATAACTTATGAAATATATACCTGGCTTGTTCTAAATAGAGAAAATTATGAAATTTGCGCTTTGGTATTGGCTCGTTCTCCCCCTTTGTCATTTACTCAAACATGTGTCTCCCCCGCAATGTAAAGCTAACAATAACAGACAATGAAAAGGATAGAGTAATATACACAAATATATATGTATGAAACAAGTCACATCTTAAGAGAAATACTAGCAGTAGCAGTAACAAATGATGAGAATTGGAAACTAGAAGATATAGTGCATAAACTCAACTACTACTGAAATAAAGTGCATAATATCTAGAACTAAAAGAGTGCAAGCTAATATATAAGTCCAAACTAGGAAAACAATCAAAATAGTGCAACTATATACGATCAACATCATCAGCAGAGAAATCCACAAATACTAAGCTAATAAACAAAATCAAATATCAGTAGCATCATCAGCGGAATCAGCAGGTAGATGAGAATCGACATAGGCAGTCGTTGGATCAAAGAATCCGAAAGTGTGTGGATCCTCAAATTGCGGTCCGTCAAATCTAGGATGATGAAGGATATGAACTGGTGCCGTAGGATGATGTGCCAACGACCACTGAATGTCTGCTATGCCATTTTTTAAGACCTGGGCTTGAAAAATGTGGCGATACTCAGCATCGATATAGGTCTGATGACGTTGTCCCTGAAGAGTGACAAAATCATCGAACCTTTGGCAGAACTGGCCGTCAAAGTGGCCCGGAGGAGCAGGAGGAGCATCAGTTGGAGCTGCAACTAGATCAGGTAGAGGCGATGGAACACTGAATAGAAGTGGAGGCTGGGGGTACTTCCTAGATCTAGTCAGCTCAGAAGGTGACCCATAGATAGAAAAAATGTCTAAGTTGATATTGAATTTCTGGAAGATCATCGCAAGATGCATAGGATAGAGGAGGTTGTGGCCTGCTCTCCGACAGCTAATAGGATTTGCAATAAAACTCTTTGGAATCGAGAAAGTGACTCCAAAGTGAATATGATACGTGACAGACATCTCTAAGAATGTGACATCATCAATAGATCTCGTCTTAGGAAGCAAAGCAGAGTAAATAATACGATGAAGTTCATAAAAGTTTTGGTTAAGATACTTTGCGTACAACCGACCACCACGAGGGACTGGGCTCGGATGACACATAGCAGCCTTAAGAGAATCAAGGGTCATGTCATGAGAAAATTAAACTTTGTTTATCTCGACAAGTGCTTAGTCGTTATCCGGCATATGGAAGTACACACTTAAATCAGCCGAGTTAAATCAAGTTCCCTTCCAGCAATGCAAGAGTAAATGTTGCTATCTGCTTTTTACATATTGCAATAAAACATACGCACAACATTTTCATAAATGTCACTAGAAGTCTCAAAGTAATTTTGGAGTCCTAGATTGTCAAAAGTGGAAGCATAATCTAAAAATATAGTAAAATTGATCGATTTACCGAGGGAAATTTCTCGATATCGAAAAGAGGTAAACCAAGAATAAGATATTTCCAAAGATGGAAATAGGTTTGTGTCAAAATTTCCTTCGTCGTCGGGATGAGCGGGACTAAAAACATTAACGGGTTCATACTCCGAAGTGGAGGATGAAGCCGCAGAGTCTCTCTTCTTTCTCTTGAAAAGCTTAGAAGCCATGGAAATTGAAATAGAGAAAACGAGAGATATGCCAGGATTTGGTTTTGGAGTGCTTTGGTCGGCTAAAATATGACGAAGATAAAGTTTGAATAGAAATAGGGCTGGCTAAAACGCTGCTGTCTTTATAAAAGACCGCGATTGAGTTCAGCCCGAACTCTGTCAGAACTTAGGCCGAGTTCTGTCTGAGTTCGGCCACTCGAATTTCCTATTCATTTTATGTGTAATGGATAATAAATGTACTTAATAACTCTTTAACCCTTCGATATAATAAAATTTATTATTTTAAGTTAGATGTAGGGGTCGGATCCCAGCTAGTGGTAGTCCAAAGACTAGTACACCGTGTCACTTCAGGCTATTTACACTTGTATGACAGAAGGGCCCTTTCATCTTCTACTCAAAATAACTTCAATTAATGAATCTAGGATTTTTAAGTTCTAAGTAATTTTATTAATCATAACACATTATGAGTATGAAAATTCAAGTATGCCTAACTCGCGACGCAGATAGTTGAAACAGTCTTCAGCTAGCGATTTTGTGAAAATATCTACTAATTGATGATCTTTGTCAATAAACTCTAAGCAAATATTCTCGTGTTGTTGGTGATTACGTAAAAAGTGATGACGTATCTCTATGTGCTTTGTGCGTGAGTGATAAACAGGATTCTTAGTCAATTTAATCGTGCTAGTATTGTCACAGTAAATAATAATCTTTGTGTAGTACAGATTGTAGTCTTCTAGGGTTTGCTTTATCTACAAAACCTGTGCACAACAACGTCATACAGCGATATACTCAGCCTCAGTTGTAGATAAATCAACAAAGTTTTGCTTCTTGCTAAACCAGAAGACTAAAGCTTTGCCTAGAAAATGACACGTACCATTGGTACTTTTACGGTCTACTTAAATTGCATCTAGCAAAATTAGTATCTGAATAATCGATTAGGTCAAAAGATGTAGTTTTGGGATACCACAAGCCGACTGTAGAAGTTTTCTTAAGGTATCGGAAGATACGCTTAACAGCGCATATGTATGAATCCTTAGGATTAGCTTGATATCATGTACATATGCAAACACTAAACATAATATCAGGGCGACTATCAATTAAGTATAATAAACTACCAATCATACCTCGATACTTATGCATTTTACAAGCTATTATCTTTACAGGCTATTTTTTTATTTTTTACCTGAGTTTTTCTTGTCTTTATAACATACAAATGGGAGCTTTGGAAATCCTAATGGTGTTCCTAGAAGCTATACAATTTTGTGACTTGGTACATACGAACGTACAATCCATAATAATTTTTCATATACTGAGTTGTTTTTCCACTAGTATTTTCCTTGTTTCACTGATACCTTAATGGAGATGATATACCTCTGTAACTGGTTTGCCACTTTCATCAATGTCAAGATGTGTTGATGTAGCCATTGGTGTGCCGATAGGCTTTATATTATCGAAGTCATACTTCTTCTGTAAATCCTTCGTGTACTTGGCCTGGTTGATGAATGTTCCCTGTGAGTGTTGTTTGATCTGAAGTCCTAGAAAGTAGTTGAGTCCTCCCATCATACTCATTTCAAACTCACTTTACATACACTTAGCAAATTCTTGATAGAGTTTTTTATTAGTAGAACAAAAAATAATGTCATCTACATAGATTTACACAAGTAAAATATTGTCATATGAAGACTTGATAAATGAAGTCGTATCAACTCTTCCCTTTGAAAAACTATTTTCAATTAGAAAGGCACTTAGGCGTTCATACCACGCACGCGGTGCTTGTTTGAGTCTATATAGTACTTTTCTAAGTTTGAAGACGTGATCAGTTTTTTAAAAATCTTCAAAACCAGGGAGCTGTTTCACAAAAACTTCTTCCTTCAAAAATCTGTTTAAAATGCACTCTTCAAGTGCATTTGAAAAAGTTTGAAATTATGAAACATGCAAATGCACAAAACATACGATGACTTCTAGTCTAGCAAAAGGAGCATATGTCTCGTCAAAATCAATACCTTCTTTTTGATTATAACCTTGTGCCACTAGACGTGCTTTGTTGCGTAGAACCTGTCCATCCCCACTTAATTTATTTTGGAACACCCATTTGGTTCCAATTATTGATTGACTAATAGGTCTAGGAACAAGTTCCCAAACTTGGTTTCTCTTCAGTTGATTAAGTTCCTCCTGTATGGCATCAATCCAAAACTAATTAGTAAAAGTGTCTGCTACTGTCTTAGGTTCTACTTGAGAAATAAAAGCTATACTTGCTGCTACATTAATATCTCTAATAGAAGAATGCGTACCTACGCCTTTGGATACATCACCTATTACAAGTATCTCTGGATGGTCTGGCATGAATTTCATTCTCTTAGGTAGACTTTCCCGATATCCCTCGTTGGTAGCAGTATCTTCGGGTGTCTTGGATTTGTCTTGTACATCCTCATCATCACTGTCATTGGATCTGTGACTATTGAGCTCATCAAAAGTAACGTTAATCGATTCTTCAAAAATCATAGATCTCTTATTAATAATCCTATATCCCTTACTCTTGGTAGCATAACCGAGAAATATTCCTTCGTCTGCCTTAGAGTCAAACTTATCCAAGTTGTCCTTAGTGTTCAGAATAAAACAACGACATCCAAAAACTTTGAAATATAAAATGTTTGGAATCCTTCCAAACCACAATTCATAAGGGATTTTCTTCAATATAGGTCGAATTAACACCCTATTTAGAACATGACAGACTGTACTAACAGCTTCTGTCCAAAAGTATTTAGGAAGACTATGCTAATTCAGCATGACTCTAGCCATATCGCTTATAGTACAATTCTTCTGCTCCACTACTCCATTCTGTTGAGGAGTTCTAGGACAAAAAAAACTCATGATAGTATCCACTATCATCATAAAACTTTTAAAATTTGCATTTACGAATTCGCCGCCATGATTAATCATGAAGCATTTTTCATTTTGTACCTTTTTGCAAAATATTTGAAATTCAAAAATGGTATTACTTTTATTTGATAAAAAGAAAATCCATGTGTAATGAGAGAAATTATCAACAATCACAAAAGCACAGAGTTTACTGCCAAGACTAGCGACTCTAGTAGGATCAAATAGATCTATATGAATTAACTGCAAAGGTCTAGAAGTACTTACAACATTTATGGATTTAAAGGATAACCTAGTTATTTTTTTTCTTTTCGCAGTCAGCACATACCATATCTCTCTTGAATGTAATTTCAGAAATTTCTTTTACTAGCTTTTTGGTGCATAACCGTGAGAGAGTGTCCATATTTACATGTCCTAGCCTCATTTGTCATAGTCAGCTTTCATTTTGGTTGGCTACTAGACACTTTCCTGTATTGTTAGTAATTTCGAAAAAGAAAACATAAATATTGTCTTCCCTAATCCTTTCATACACGAATTACATGGCATATCATATATTAAACATTTGTCTTTTACAAAATTGATACCAAAACCATTATTTGCCAAATGACTTATGCTCAAGCGGTTATGTTTCAATTCTGTAACTAGACAAACTATTTTATTATTGGATAGGGAGACATACCAACTGTATCATTACCAATAATATTATCTCTCAAATTATTATCGAAGGAGACGTATCCTTCTTTCTTCATCGATAGCGTAGAGAATAAAGATACATCACCAGTCATGTGCGACGAACATCTGCTATCGAGTATCCACTTGCTTCTAGCATGGGAGGGTTGAGGGTCTACCTACAAAAAGAGTAGATGAATCCTTTGGTACCCATTTCTTCAAGGGTCCTTTATGATTAGTTTTAGGAATCCAAGCAAGTATGTTAGTGTCAACAAGCTTTCTAATTCTACAATATTGTGATATGTTCCTATGTGTACCACAATATGTGCATGGCCTATGTGTACCACAATATGTTCATGGCCTATGTGTACCACAATATGTGCATGTGAGTTTTGAAAAAGTGTTATTTGTTTCTGTGTTGACATTATTATGTGTCTTTCTTGGAAACATGTAAGTGAAAGCATGATTGTTATTGACGTGTTGTTTACGTACTTTCTTTGGTTTAGTCCTCTGAGATGTATGCTTGGCATTAGGACTAACCTTAGGCTGTGTAACAGGGATGGTCTGCTTGCCTAATTTGATCTCTAACATTTTAGAGATCGCACAAGACTACTCATATTTGGCAGTCATGTCTATGAGTCTTTGCTCAGTGACTAAGTGTCTTCTCTTCTCTATGTCATAAAGTTCTTACACTTTTACGTAGTCTCTTTCTTTCTTTCTTTCTTTCTTTTCAATAGTGAGGATAGCCTCATGATAGTCTATTTTAAGCTTGTCTATCTCTTCCGTGTTACCAGTAGTAGACGTCTTTTTAATATCTTCAATGAGATTAGACAGTCTAACTATTTCGGTTGTGTGTGCTTTAATCTCCTTGCAAGATTGCTTGTACTTGTCTAACACATTTCTGTGTTCGTCAAGTAGTTCGCTAAAGTCAGTTTCTAGTTCATCGAAAGTAAAATCATCGTATAGTGGGTTTGAAGATACCTTATCGAAATCCATTAGACAGACATTTGCAGTGCTGCTGGGTCTGTCCTCCTCCTCTGACTCATTGGCCTCACTTTCGTGCTAGATACTTGTGTTAGCATACTTTCAACCAGTTATAGCTTTCCTGTCGATCTTTATCGGTCATACGGATTGCTTTTCTTTGACAGTGGACAGTCTTTCTTTATGTGACTTGTCTTCTTACATCCGAAGCAGATTGTTTCTTCTTCGTTGCTCTCGTGGATGTCCTTCTTCTTTCGGTTTGATCTCTCAAACTTCAAGAACTTTCTAAAGTTTCTTAGTAGGGCTTGTTCATCACCATCAGATGATTTTTTGTCAGATTCATTGCATGAGACTTTTCGGGCTTGTGCTTTGAAGGCTATAGATTTCTTCTTGGGAGTAGCTTCTTCAAACTCTTGTAAGTCCAGCTCATGGGTCATGAGCTTTTCCATCAGTGTCTCCATAGTCATCGTGGTGAGGTCGTTTTTTTCTATAGTTGTATTTGTCTTTAGGTTCTAATTCTTGGTTAGAGCTAGCAAAACCTTCCTGATCTTCTCGTGATTGTTGTAATCCTTACCAAGAGACTATAAAGGATTAGTAATATCGAGGAAACGAGTAAATATCTATATAATTGACTCACCGAATTTCATCTTGAAGGACTCGTACTCCTATATCAGTCTACTGATTTTGGATTTCTTCACTTGAGATGTTCCTTCGTGAGTTACCTCATGAAGTCTCCAAATTTCATTAGACGTCGTATAGGTTAATAGGCGATTGAACTCGGTTTTATCAACTGCACATAATAGTACATTGATGGCTCATGCATCTAGACTAGCATGTGTTTTTCATGCTCCGTGTATTTGTCGTATGGCTTGTCTATAAGTACACCATCAATTATTGTTCTATGTAGTTTCTTGTAACCGTCTATAACTATCGAACAAAGATCAAAATTGAGTGACTTAAGAAAGAAACTCATTCATCTTTTCCAGCATGTGTAGTTCGTTCCATCAAATCGTAGGGGTCTATTTGTGTCACGACCCGCACCCAGTGTAGGGGCACGAGAAGTGGATACGTCCAGCCTACGCTACAGTGTCGACGGTAGAACGTTGTCCTAGGTCACATACATATAACAATTATAAGGTACCTATACAGTATGTACACTCCAAATGGAGGATAATATAGAAATGTACAATTCAATCACAACTAAGGTAGAAGTAAGATAAGATAGATCGATAGATAATGAAAAAAAATTAAATAAAATACAAACAGGAGAAGAAGTCTAAGTGTCTAAGATAACATCTCCACAAACATTCAGAATAACAACAAGATCCCAAATATAAACATAAATGTATCCAAATGAGACAAGACATCAAAATAAGATAGAAGTCTAAGCTAACTAGCCTAAACTATAGGGGTGACATCCTCTACTGCTGATGGATCCTGCTGAAGGTACTAGTCATAGGTGTCATCTATGGCAACTCCATAATAGGTAGGGCAAAGGTCCTCGTCATCCTCTGTAATATTTTTAACAGGTCCAGTCAGGACAGGAATGAGCACATAATCTCAACAGTTCATATCAAGACAGGAATATAAAGCATACAATAGAGTAAAATACATGAAATGCTGAAAGAAAGTACATGTAGTAAAAGAGAGATAACTGTAATGTAAATAGCTACTATAAGTAGAAAACTATCAGTGACTAGTAATGTAGAGTACAAGATAGACATATAAACGGCTTGAATTTGTACATGATTACACTAAAGAGTTTGTACAATGACTACTTTGGAATTGTTCACATGACTGCATCTACTCCCCCGTACCCTAATCAATACACAAGGATCCAGACAAGTTTTGTTATTGTACAATATTTCACATGAGGGCCCATAAATGGGTGCACATGAAGGTATACATGAGGGCTCTGTGAACATGAGAGTGCATGAATCACAAGAGTGTACATGAATAGTGAAAACACATGAGTACATGATAAAAGTGAAACGCACATGACATGATGTACCCGATGCTCCCGAGGGGGATAACATCTTAATATAAAGATCCATATAGTACTAATCCATGTTAACAACGTGACAGCATCAAGTAAAGTAATCTAGAGCAAGAATATAAATCCTAACAAGTATCAAATGATCAGAGAATGTACTCGCCTGATATCCTGAGTATCTGGTAAGTATAGATGTCCAGACAGAGTAGATGAGTCCTATTTAGAGCAATACAGGTCACAACATGTCCAGAATGGTAATACTAAAGATTATAATGTATTCTATATGAATTTTAGGTCATTCTAAACTAAAGTCAAGTCTTGGTCAACTCTAGTCAACTACATTAGTCAAACTAGGTCAATCCTAGTCCAACAAGTCTTACTAGGCCTAACCAAGCCTAGACTAGCAATCAAGCACAAACACAAGGCCAACTCAAACATCACACACAAATACAATATATATATATATATATATATATATATATATATATATATATATATATATATATAAACACAAGGTATATATATAATACACATATATGGCTATTGCCTATATTACAAGGCAAGGTACAAAATCACATATGCATTGAAGAGGGGGTGAGTGACACATGAATATGAACATGGTATAGGGCTTAGTGTAATCAGACAAGGGGGTTAATGTGTGTGTGGTGTCAAGAACATGATGTGAGTATCAATAGTGAAATGTCAAGTGTCAACAAGTGTCAAAGTAAAGGATGTATGTATATAAATATAAATATGTGTAGAGGGTATATAGTGTAATGTTCTGTCAACATATGAAGAGTGTGTCAAAAAGGGGTATGTGTGTGTCCTGTACTGGACAGCAGGGTGTGTGTGTGTGTATACATATTGGGATTTCAGTTAAGGGGGTCTATGTTCAGTCATGGTTCTCAGTTCAAGCATTTATTCATTTCATTCATGCATTACATACATGCTTACATTACATACATGTATACATTCATACATGCATATTTACATACATACATATATACATTCATACATGCATATCTACATATATATATATATATATGTATATATATATATATATATATATATATATATATATATATATATATACATTCATACATGCATATTTACATACATACATATATATGCATAAAGAGGAAAGGAAAACTGAAATGTGAGGAAGAACTCAGTTCATGCATTGCATCCATTCATTCATAAATTCAATTTGATTCAGTTCATTACATACATTCATCTCAGGTTTTATAACTCAGTTATATATATATAACAGGTAAATCACATATATATATATACATATATAGTTAGTTTACAGTTAATTATATAATATACATAGTTCATCTACTGATACATAGATGAAACCTAAAATTGAATTGTAATTTTTTACAAAAATCAAACCCCAAACATACACAAATGTGATACTCATGTACAACATGTATATAACATGCAAAATTATATATATTAAAAAAATTAAATTGATTTATATTTCAGAAAAACCTAAATATATACTCAGTATCAGAGTTTCTAAAAACCCGACACAAACAACCTAACTTCGTATTGAAAAACCAAAATAGACATCAAATTGATATGTGCAGAGGGTAGATATATGTTACACGTGTCATGGGGTGTCATCTCGTGTCCATATAGCTGGACACAAAGTGTCCAAAACATGCTAAAACGTGTATCAGTAACACAGTGTAGCCTAGGCCTCATACAGCAGTATCGAGCTCAAAACAGGGCTCAAGACACAACGTGCTCGTGTACACACATAGAAGGGATATAGGGCTAGAGGGTCGACACCCTGATTCGTGTCCTCGTCGTGTCAGGACAGGATACGAAGTCCGTGTCTGTGAGTGTCTGTGTGCTTGTGTGTAAAATCAGTGCAGGTGAGATTTCTCCCAATCTACTCAATAAAAATCTATAAAACTTTGTCGGTGCAGTGCCAGACATGTTCCCTAAGTGTCCACCAAGTTTCGTATCAAACCGTACTGTGTCGTGTCCACTACAGTACCCGAGAAGCAGGGGACATTACGAGCCTCGTGCAGTGTCTCGTGTATAAGGTGCGTATCCAATTTGGACACGAAAAGGGTACAGAAATCAACTCAGTCAGACATGAATTCAAGAATTACATATAGATCTATAAAATCATTCAAATAGATTTAAAAATTAACAATAAAAATTCCTTTAGGGCAATTCATCAAACACCTATAAACCCACACTGATACGTGTCCGATACGGACACCAAATCAATACAAATTCCTACCAAACTTCACCTACAGCTAGGGGACACCTAGATAGATGCATCTATGGAAAGAAATCAGGATTTAGAGGTGATTTGAAGGGATTACCTATAGAGAGCCCACTACTAAAATATCATCAAATAGCGACGTAATGTAGCGACGGCAATAAATGACGTCGCCAGTAGCGACGTCGTTTTAAACACGTCGCAAAACGTCGCTGTCTAGCGACGTTCTGTGACAGAAGTGTACTACGTCGCCGAATAGCGACGTTCAGCGACATATTTTATGTACATGTCGCCAAGTTTGCGACGTTTAGCGACGTCAAAACGTGACGTCGCTAAGTTATTTTACTTAGGGCACGCAGCAGCTTTCTTTCCCCCTCATTCTCACTCGAAAACCCGAAATTTCATTTCCACCCCCCACCCCCCACCCCCGGCGACTCCCTCCCCCTCTGTCAGTGCCCTCCCCCCCCCGGCGACCCCCTCCCCCCCGGCGACTCCCTCCCCCTCCGGCGAGCTCCTCCTTCTCGAGATCCTCCTCCTCGAGCTCCTCCCCCCCAATCCGACCTCCTCCTCCTCTTCCTCAGGTAAGCCCTAACCTAACTCCTCTCCTTCCTCCTCCTCCTCTCCCACGGACACACACACACGCACACGGACACACACGGACACGGACACACACGCACACACACACACACACACGGACACACACGTGTGGACACGTGCACGAGACTGCCCTGTGTCATTTATGTTCGTGTGTGTTAAAAAATAATTTGGACACGATTGTGTCCTGTTTTGGTGGACACTCGACACGTGTGACTCTATGACACATACACATATCATTACCAACCATTAGATTTTGCTATTAATTGAATTTGGATTTCGAATTTGGTTTATCCCCAATTTTCTGATACGTAGTTCACTATATATTAATTTTCTGAGATTAACAATTGTTTAAACAGATTTTGAATGATTAAACCATTATGATTAATCCCATATCTTCTCTGAGAATTAATGTGCATGTTAGGGTTCACATTGATTGGGGATTCTTGGGTTTTCGTATGCCATTGACTGTCAAAACTGAGAACAGTTTTTATATACTGTTTTCACATATTGGCACACACACATTACACTAAATTTTCTCGAGAAATTATGCACTGTTTACACCTATCTACACACACACATAAGTGTAACCCGAGAATATAAACACACACTACTGCTATCTACTGATTTTCCTGAGATTGATACACTGTTTGTGTATACTGTTTCTCTTATAGCTCACTCACATTACACTCAAAACCGAGAATAGCTAATTCACTCACACTATTGATTCCTATGTATACACACACATTGAGACATCTAGCCCATGTTATGTACACACACATGGCACACTTTACCCTATATACACACACCCTATTGTACACACACACTGTTAGTACACCACACACATGACACACACACATATATATACGTGTCAATCTGAGAACAGTTTGTGCATTGTTTCCTCATATTATATATATATATATTGCAGTCCATATTATCTCTTCATATCAGTCCAGGCATTTATTTAGTTCCAGTCCTATTATTTGTCTTGTATTCAGTTGTTCAGTCCCATGACTGACATATAGATTAGTTATTGTTTGGTTGAAGGATTACCTTTTTAGTTCATTCCACCCTTGCACATCGACATTAGTTATCAACTTAGATGTCCAGCCTGTCCTTAAATCAGTTTTGAATTAATTATTCAGCCCCCAAATTGCTTATTGGTTAGTTCAGTCTCCTATTGAATATGAGTTCAGTTCCTGAGGTCACTTGACTAAATACTTGAGTATCAGTCCCTAACATCAAGTATTTAGGACTGTAAATAGGACTGAGATTGGACTGAAATTGGTTTATTTGAGTAACAGTCCTTGTAGATTTCATTTTCCTTAAACTGTAAATAGGACTGAGATTGGTTTTCCTATTCCTGAGATAAATCCACTGAATGTGTCAACTGATTTCCTTGAATAACTAAAATTGAATTGACTGTTAACCAATAACGATAAGGTAAAGGGTACCAATAGCGATAAGGTAAAGGGTACCAACTTAAGGTATTGGTATTGGGATAGCGATAAGGTAAACGGTACCTTGGTAGGTAATGACTAGAAATAGGATATTTGACTTAGATTGGACTAAGAGTTGACAAAGTCAACTATAGGTCAACCCTTAACCTACTTTGACCTTATTTGACTTTGTTTGACTTAGGTTGACCTTGTTTGACTTTGTTTGACTTAGTACAACCTAGTTTGACCTAGATTGCATATCATTGATATTAGTAACTGTCCGCTACTAATGTGTCCCTAATAAGACATAATATACGAATTTGTGCCTGTTGGATAATGTGTGTCCATCTTTGCAGAATTATTTCCAAATGGATATGAATTACTACTTGTGGAATCGTTCATGGATGTACAATCGTCGTCCTGATGATATGTGTGGTGTGCGGGATGAATACATAGCGGGAGTAGAGCAATTCCTGCAGTTTGCTAAGGCGTTCCCTCAGTACATGGACGGCACCAAAATTAAGTGTCCGTGTGTGAAATGTCATAACGTGAAATATTATCCAGAAGTGGAAGTGACATATCATTTGTACTCGAGGGGTTTCACGCCTAATTACTATCAGTGGACCGCACACGGAGAACTTGTGTCTTTAGCATCAGAGCCGGAGCCTTATGTTGAGCCATATATGCATGCGGGACCTAATTTTGTTTCAGATAATCATGCATACGACGACGGGTGCGTGAACATTGTTTTCGATGCTGCGGGGCCTAGTTTCGTTCATGATGCACCTGAGGAGGCACCGAACGCCGATGCTGCACAGTTCATGGAGTTGCTGGAGAATGCAAGGACTCCATTGTATCCTGGTTGTGAGGATCATTCACCGTTGGAGGTGGTTACAAGACTGTTGAGCATTAAGTCAGATTTTAACATGTCGCAAGAATGCTACAACCGAGTGTTGGAGTTGATTATAGAGATCTTGCCGGCGGGTGCTAAGTTGCCTAAAGACTTCTACCTGTCTAAGAGGATGGTGAGATCGCTCTGGATGGGATACAAGAAAATCGATTCCTGTCGCAATGGGTGCATGCTGTACTACAAAGACGACAAGGACGCAGATGTGTACAGATTTTGTGGTGTTGATCGCTATAAGACAACTAGTACAAGAAGGTCTATCGGTGCAAGAAGATCGACCGATTCAATGCACTACTTGCCTTTAACGCCGCGGTTGCAAAGTTTATTTATGGTGAAAGAGACGGCCGAAAATATGAGTTGGCACATGCGAGAACAGATTGAAGGAGTGTTGGATCACCCATCCGATGGAGAAGCGTGGAAGCACTTTGATCTAGTGTATCCAGATTTTGATTCAGATCCGCAAAATGTCAGGTTGGGACTATCTTCTGACGGTTTTACTCCTTTTGGTCTTTCGGGATCCCAGTATTCGTGCTGGCCTGTGATTGTCACTCCGTATAACCTACCGCCTTGGATGTGCATGAAGACTCAGTACATGTTTCTAACCGTTATAATTCCTGGTCCGAACAATCCCAAGAGGAACATTGACGTGTACTTACAGCCTTTGATAGATGAGTTGAATCAGTTATGGGAAGTAGGCGCTAACACGTACGATGTTTCCAGGAAGCAGAATTTTCAGATGAAGGCAACCCTTATGTGGACCATCAACGACTTTCCGGCCTATAGAATGTTATCTGGATGGAGCACTCATGGCCGTCTCTCTTGTCCGTATTACATGGACCGTAGTAAGGCTTTCCGCTTGAAATACGGCAAAAAATCGTGCTTCTTTGATTGTCATCGACAATTTCTGCCAAAAGGTCATCCGTTCAGAAGGAATATGAATGCTTTCCGTGCCGGCGTTGTAGAGAAGGGTGATCCACCGCCAAGGTGGTGCGGAGCCATGATATGGGAGAAGGTTAAAGATTTTCCAAGTGCTATCGAAGATCCTACAACTGGGTACAAGTGCGATAGATTTGGTAGAGTTCATAACTGGACAAAGAGGAGCATATTCTGGGATCTGCCATACTGGAGTACCAATCTGATCAGACATAATCTTGATGTCATGCATATTGAGAAGAATGTGTTTGATAACATAATTAATACTGTGATGGACGTAAAGAGAAAAACGAAAGACAATCTCAAGGCCAAGTTGGACTTAGAAGAAATATGCAAACGCCCTGCGTAGTATTTGATACAGCAGAATGGAAAATAGTTCCTGCCGAAGTCAATTTTCTCGCTGGACAAGGAGGATAAAGTGAGACTTTGTCGATGGATCCAGGGCCTAAAATTTCCAGACGGATATGTGTCAAATCTGAGAAGATGTGTCGATCCGAAGGAAAACAAATTGACGGGTATGAAGAGCCACGATTGTCACGTATTCATGGAGAGGTTAATTCCGATTGCATTTCGGGAATTCTTACCGCAGGCAGTTTGGGATCCATTGACAGAGCTTAGCATATTCTTCAGGGATCTTTGTTCTAAGAAATTGCTCGTTGATCGTCTAGAAAAGCAAGAGAAGGACATTGCGGTAATACTATACAAGCTAGAGAGGGTGTTTCCTCCTGGATTCTTTGACTCTATGGAGCATTTGCCGATTCATCTATCCTATGAGGCACGTGTTGGTGGACCCGTCGAATATCGATGGATGTACCCGTTCGAGCGATATTTGAATCACCTAAAAAGAAAGGTGAAAAATAAGGCACGGGTCGAGGGTTCTATTTGTGAAGCCTATGTTCTCGAGGAGATTACAAACTTTTGTTCGATGTATTTCAAGCCTCATGTTGCAACTAATAGAACGAGAGCTTCCAGAAACGACGAGGGAGATCATGAAAGTAATGATACAATACTGAAGGTATTCAATGCTCCAGGAAAGCCATCGGGTAAGATGAAAAAGAGATATCTGAACGATGATGAGCTAAGGGCTGCTCAGGTGTATGTATTACTCAACTGCGACGAGGAGAAAGTAGAGAAACTGGAGGGGTAAGTAATTAATACGTCTATATTATTTTAATAGTGTTAATTATTATACTATTATATTAATTGAACGATGTTGTTTTCAGCATATTTAATGATGATGTGAGGTCGGGTAGGCCACACATAACAGAAGAAGAACTAGAACAAGAAATGAGGCGTTATTTTCCATCATGGTTGAGTGCATATGTAAGACTTGAGAACTCTGTAATTACCTTTTTGTATATGCACTTGATTGAGAATGAGCTTAATTGCTTCTTTCGTGGTATTTAGGTCGATCGTCCATACGCAAGACTTGAGAATGAGTCTATTAGAACGCTAGCCAAGGGACCAATTTATGCTGCAAAAATATGGCCAAGCTACTGTGTTAATGGGTTTAGGTTCAAGTCAACAACTTGCTCGATCAGAGACAACTTTGTGGATCTCGATTCTACCAAAAACAGCTGTTTGTGTATCAGATCTTCGAACTACAAAGATGTTGATGCGGGCAACGATTTCTATGGCGTGCTACGGGAGATCGTGGAGCTGACATATAGTTATGGAATAGAGCCTGCTAAGATTGTGTTATTCAGGTGTGATTGGTTCGATCCGATTGAAGGTCAAGGTTGGAAAGTAGACAAGCACGGTCTTGTTGATATAAACTATCGGCGTCGATATCAAGCCTATGAACCATTTGTCCTATCAAGTCAGGCTCAGCTCGTGTACTTCACAAGTTATCCTAAACGGGGAACAACAAGGTCGGACTGGTGGGCAGTATGCAAGACCAAAACTAGAAATACCTTTGAGGTTGACGATATAGCTTATCAACAGGATGAACTACCTCTTGTAACAAATATTATAGAAGTGGACACGACGGAAGTTCCCTATTACACATCTAATTGTGTAGAAGAAGTAGAATTATCTGAAGAGGAAGATGTAGATGAAAGTGAAGATGTAGAGGAGGAGGAGGAAGAAGAAGAAGAAGAAGAAGAAGAAGAAGAAGAAGAAGAAGAAGAAGAAGAAGAAGAAGTAGATGAGCTAAATGAACTAGATGAATTTTCAGAAGAGGATTAAATCTGTACGTTTGTTTTATCATCATATTTGACACCTTAGTGACACTTCTATCATATAAATCTGTGACACTTCAGTGACACTTTATTGACACTTTTATTGACACTTCAGTGACACTTTATGACTATGATATTTTTCAAAAATCTATGATGTCTATCATATAAATATGTTTTTTTGTTTTATTGTCATATGTTTTATTGTCAGGTATGACTAGACCATCTGGACGACGCGGAGGATTATATATTAGGCAGTCCCGTCAGCCTCGGGCTGGGGATGGAGAGGGCAGTTCCGTACCCTCATCCTCATCTCCGAGTACGCCAGTGTACCGTTCTGTTCCCGATCCATTACCGGGACAGGGTAGTTCTAGCAGGTTGGCGACTCCTCCCTCGTCGTCCAGCCTTCCTGATCCCGCGTCCAGCATCCCTGATCTCCCGTCCAGCATTCCTACTGTCGACGGCTCTATGGAGGGAGCCCACGCCGAGCATATGGAGGACGGCGATCAGACTGATCCTGCCCGGGCAGGAGGTGAGAGTGACCCTCCATGCGCTCCCCCGGGCGAGACGCGTATGAAGATTTGGACGGACGGGCCTATGAAGTAAGTTAATTAATTATTATATATTTCTCAAATGATTATATGTACATATATATTCATGAAAAATTATTATTGTATAGATATCGGCCTTCTGCAGTACAGAGACAGCTGGGAACATTTGTGAGGCAGAACTATGGTGGGCCTTGGCTCAACTACTCAGATGCTCCCGCAGATAGGAAGGCCTTTTGGTTCGCCCACTTCAAGGTAAAAAAATTGTTTATTTTTAAATTTTAATAATCATTTGTGTATATTATACAACTTTTGTATTTTACTTCTTGTAGAGGACCTATTTCTATCCACCATACCGAGTGGCGAGGATCGAGGGCCAATTTTCTACCGTCATAACCAAGCTCATCCGTGATACGATCGACGACCAGAAGCGTCGTGATCGCTCCGGACAGCCGATCCAGGGTTGGATTACGCCAGAGCAGTGGACTGCGATGAAGGCTAGATTCAGCAAGCCCAAGTACCAGGAGCGGTCTGAGAAGGCCAAGGTGGCGCGGTCAAGCGCCGGTAAGTGGTGTGGTGGCTCTATTCCGATGACGGAGCATTTTTGTCGTCTGGTACATTTCCTATGACGAACATTAATTTATATATAGTTCGATATAATGTTTAATACTAATAATAGATAATATATTTTAACAGGTAAAGAAGGGTGAGGACCCGAACATGGTGACCGTCTTCCTGGTCACCCATCGGAGGGCTGGGGACTTCATTGACGAGAGGGCGTCGCAGGCATATGTACGTTCTATTCTTTATATTAACTGACTATAATTTAGAAAACAGGAAAATAGATATCAATATAGACTTTAGTAAACACTTATACGTTAGCAAACATGTTCTAGGCCGAGTTTGTTCGGCTACAGAAGGAGGCGGCTGCTGCTGCTGCTGCTGCTGCTAGTGCGCAAGCAGAGGGAGGGGCTGGTACTTCCTCCCAGCCGCCTGCAGAGCCATCGCCGGACGAGCTCTGCATGACCGCCGTTGGCGGTCTTCAGAAGGGTACGTACTATGGTACGGAATCCTACGGCGCGTATTTGGCTTCGAAGTCATCCCGGGCCCCCTCTGTCAGTACGCAGTCTCCGGCTACGCAGGCGTCGTCACGAGCTGAGGATGTTCGTCGTCAGATCAAGGAGCTACGTTGCGAGTTGCAGCAGCAGATTTCTGATACGGTCGAGCGACGATCCGACCCTCCGATCGTCACCGGACGATTTGATGCGGTCGAGCGCAGTATACATGAGTTGATGACTCTGCATCAGACTACAGCTGCCAGCTTGCAGACGCTCACCGAGTCTATGCATCGTACATAGCGTAGACAGGTCGAGCTGGAGGGATCGCAGAGGAGCATATCTGCCTCACTCGCTCAGTATACTGAGAAGGTGGTGAGTACCCTTGCTGCGCATGGTGAGCGACTGTGAGAGCTGGAGCAGGTACGGCCTCCCGGTCCATCGACGGCGTCGACTCCAGACATTCCACTGCCTCCTACTGCCCCTACGGTGCAGCTCACCCAGGAGCAGTATGAGTACATGCTATCCCAGATGCGCGGCAGGAGTCCTCAGTGATCCAGTAGATATTTTTTATCATCTTTGTATGTATTGGCCCTATGGGCCTATTGACCGTTCTGTACACTAATTTTCATTCTTATTTGCCCTCCATTGTGGATATGTATGTTTGTTGGATTTACTTTGTTGGTATTTTTATTGTCATATTTACTTTGTGATATTTACTTTGTGATATCTGCGATGGGGATGACAAATATACCTACGCTGGGTTATAAGCGATGATCTGATATACAAAGGAGGTGCTGCCGAAATTTTAAAAAAATATATTGTGTATTTTTGTTATGATGTGTGTCTGTGTTTACAGTGAATGTGAAATGCAGTGTTCGGAAACCATCGACAGTTTCGATTACTGTTGTATGTTTTATCTTGGATAGAAATAGCAATAGTTCAGGGTGCACTTCTGAGAGCTTCATTTTCACGTCCTTCACTTTCTCGGACGTCGTAAAGGTTCCCGAGAAGGTGAAGGACGTGAAGAGGAAGCTCTGAGAAGTGCACCCTGAACTGTTGCTCTTTTTATCCAAGATAAAACATAGAACAGTAAGCGAAACTGTCGATGGTTCGAATACTACACTTCACACACACTGTAAACACAGAAACACAGCATAACAAAAATATCAATTATATTTTTAAAAAAAAATTTTAACATCTGTGACGTATAGCGACGTTCTGCGACGTACTGCGACGGCAAACAGACGTCGCTATACGTCGCTAACTAGCGACATTACGTCGCTAGACGTCGCTAGCGGGGACGTCGCTAAATCATGCCATGTCATCATATATAAATAACAGAGCATCGCAAGTGGTCGCTTTACGTCGTCATTTTGGCGACGTAATTCGACGTCGCTATATGTCGCAATTTTTGCGACGGCTAGCGACAATAAATTACGCGTCGCCAATAGCGACGTTCGGCGACTAAAGTGCCATCTGCGACTTGCCTTTAAGCGACATCCCCTTTTCGTCGCTAAATACATCGCTAATTGGTTTTAGCGACGTAATTTCCTTATTTAGCGACGTTTTCGAACGTCGCTAAAATGAGTTATTTTAGTAGTGGCCAATCTCCAAGAAAAAGTCCCAAATTATGAAGTCCCCTTCCTCAAGCAATGTCCAAATGAGCTCCCCTCCTTGTAAGCTAGTCTCCTTCAACCTCTATTCCAGATTTAGATCCAAATGCAAAAGATTGGGATCAATTTGGTGGATGAATGGTGAGATTTGACAATTTGGGGAAGAAACTAGGGTTTCTAAAAGGGGGTGTTCTAAAAGAGGCAAGTGGTCATGTAGAGATATTATATAGGCTAAAATTAGGTCACTCTTGGGCTGTTGTGGCTGGCTATGTAGAGAATTAGGGTTAGAGTTTCATATGAATGGGCCTTGGGCCAAGATCATTAGCTAGCTAGCTCAACCTCTTAGCTAAAAGTCCAATGCACTAAACACCCAATCTCTCCATGAATCCTAGCCACACTCAAGTCAACTAAGACCAACTTAAGTTAGATTAAGGTCCCATACCATGCTAACTAAGTCACCAAAGTCAAAGTCAAATTCTAGGCTCGTCTCTAAAGTCACAACTAGCAAAAGTCAAAATCACAACACCAATGCAATAAATAATTCACAAAAATCAAAATGACCAAAATACCCTTGGGAAAAATATAGTAATAAATCACCCTAATCACATGGTTAGGTACCCATGGTCATAGTTAGTCTCTAGGTCAAGTAGTATTTAGAGTTTCACTAGCAAAACACCAAAATCACAAATCACCAATTATCATGGTTTTAAAAGAATTAAAAATTACCAAAAATAATAACATGATTTAAATTTCATTATTAAAAGACTAAAATTACAATAGTTCAAAATTACCCTCATTTTAGAAAAGTGGGTGTTACAATTTGTGGATTGCCCTTCACCGTTGAATATAGATTTAACGACTACCATAGATATATACTCTCTAGAGTTGGTATGCATATGTATAACCTGCTTTGATACCAATTGTAGGATCGTTGAGCACCTCTAGAGGGGGTGAATAGAGTGTGTGCATGTGCAGCGAAAATAATTACCACTTAAAATTTAGCAGTTATAAAGACTATGACAAATAAGAGACAATAAATAAATACAATAAAGTAGGAGATCAGAGAATCAAACTCAGTAAATACCCCGATGTATACTGGTCTTCCTCTGAGAGGACTACTCCAGTCTCGTGGACTCTTGCTTGATGTTAATCTACTATTCACAAGCTAATTGAGAGCTTGTAGTCTCTTTACAACAATGTACCTTGGTGACGAGTGCACGACCGACTCCACAAACTTGATTTCAAAAATTGGAACATTTTTTAAATTATAACCTTTGATACAACTCTTCTAAACCAAAATACTAGATCGAACAGAACTGTACTGACTTTGGCTAAGAGTGGTATAGGCTACATTTGAAAGCTTTAGAAGGTTGAAAACACTTTAGAAAGATAGAGAAGAGAGAGAGTGAATCAGTGATTTAGACATGTGAAAATCCTTCTCTATTTATAGTGTTTTTCCTGACCGAACTCGGGCAGAGTTCGTATGCACGAGTCTCGCAAACGAACGTTGGATGCAGATTTGGTGAGAACTGAATTTCAAATAACCTAGACCGAACTCAGGCCAAACTCAGTCAAAGTTCTGTCTGTGTTCTGTTGGGTCAGAATTGTAAGGAATAGACCAAATTTGCATAGGTTTGGGCTTTTTAAAATTTAGATAGGTAGGCTTATTTGGATACGTGGACTGAGAATAACCTAAGCCAATATCAATACCGTAAGACCTCACAATATATTTTCTAGACTCAATAAAATTGAAAATGCAGAAGAAAATATAAAATGACTCAATCTTGATTCCAATACAATTGCTTCTGGATGATGATGTGATATACTGTGTAGTAGTAGGATGTAGACGTAGTACGACATAGATGTTCTTCTTTATCTGAAGCCTGCAACCTGTAGTAGTTCATATATTTTGCGTATCGACCAAAGTCATCCTTGATTATCAAAATTAGATGTGACCATTAGCCAATGGCTCAACACTTGATTTATCGAATTTGTCTCCGATATGTTATATTCTTGCATGTATTTATTTCTATCTTGTTTTTGACATATGTCCTAGACTTATAACTCTATGTCCTTGTGGAACATTACTTGTTTATTTTTATTATCTATCTTTAGTGTCTGTGATTGAGTATTTTATTGTTCATTTAACCTCTCATTTATATTGTTTGAGTTGTTGGATATTAGTCTAGACAGCGACCTACCACCGACTCTGCGGCGCAGGCCGGACGTACCCACGACTCATGCCCAAATCTTCCAGGTGCGGGTCGTGACACTATATATAGGTAAATTACCTATATGTCCCCTTCTTTGTTCTCTGTGTTATATATGTGATATCATTTATATTAGTGATTTTTATACAGTTCATTTGTATACAGATGTGTAATATATTAGTTTATATATATATATATATATATATATATATATATATATATATATATATATATATATATATATATATATATATATATATATATATTTTATATATAGTTAATATATATATATATATATATATATATATATATATATATATATATATATATATATATATATATATATATATATATATATATATATTAACTATATATAAAATATATATATATATATATATATATATATATATATATAAACGTAATTATATTAACTATAATGATAGGATAATTAGAATCTTACTATGTTATTTATTATCTATATGTATGATTTTTCACATGATTATAATTAGGATAATTATTTGTACCCTTATTCTTATTTCCATAAGCATATTATAAATAAGTTATTTAGATATAATTAATTACAGATGTGAATAATTGCAAGCGAGCTTATAAGGAAGTATATTTATAAATGGTTATTTATATACGTAAATACTTGTTTCTTATGTCATTTCTTGAAAATATATATATATATATATATATATATATATATATATATATATATATATATATATATATATATATATATATATATATATATATATATAAAATTAAAAAAAAAAAAAAAAATATATATATATATATATATATATATATATATATATATATATATATATATATATATAAAGAAAAAAAATATATATATATATATATAAAGAATTATATATATATATATATATATATATATATATATATATATATATATATATATATATTTTATATATATATATATATATATATATATATATATATATATATGTATATATATATATATATATTTATGATAGGCACTATTTTATATTTACGTATCGAATTATTTATAAAATGTTTGTTTTAAATATATAATCATATATACGTTAAATAATATTTAATTTAACCTTCTGATCGATATTTCGACTGTCACGGAGGGGGTCAAAATATTTTTATTTAGGGTTATTTTAAGTGTTACTTATGTAAACATAAACTTGTAACTATATTTAGTTTCTCTCTCAGATGAACAATAGCTATAATTATAAAATTACGAGTATTTTCCTAACGACAACCTAAAAGGGAGGTTTTAGCTATTATATTATTTCCTAGCGAACCCTAAGGACGTTATCTATATACACGAAAATATATGTATCTATATTTAAGTGACCCTTCATTTGTGTACATAAGGGTATCAGATTATATATAAATAATTTAAGCCTAAATGATTACATTCATGAAGTTTAAATTAATCATATTGGTTTATATATAATCTATTATTTTAATCATTAAGTTTCTTACCTAAATATAATAAAAGTATATACGAAGATTATTTTTTTAGTAACCCTAATAAGGACTTGCCTATATATATATATATATATATATATATATATATATATATATATATATATATATATATATTATTCTCGGTTGTTTCTTGGGTTATGGTAGATTTCTGGAGGACTATACCAATCTTAGCTTGCATCTAGGCCTGGACCAGACCGCAGCCTCAACAACGTTGGAAAGACCCCAGGGCAAGTATACCTTGCCTACTTGACTATAGTATTTACATGCTTATATGTTTCTTCAGTCGTTCATTCCAAATATACTGTTACATGATTCACCTGCTCCATGTTCAGTTTAGTACATGATTATACTTGCTGACACTTATACATTGTAGAAGCATGGAACTTCATGCGCCACAGAGGCCAGAATTTCTATGTGCCACAAATAGTATGCGCCGGAGACACAGATCAATGTTAGCGCATCATAAAAGACAAACAAATAAAAGCACATTTTTTTGAAAATCTATTACATGGCTTTTCATTACATAGAAAGTCTACTACAGCCTAGTCTAAACCTCTACGGATAGGCACATAACTTTGACATCTCAACATAGGCGCATCTTTTCCTCGTTACGAGCGAATCACTTCCTCATCAACGAGCAAATCACTTTCTCATCTCACCACAGGCACATCAATTGTCGTCTTGTGGCTCTTCTAGCATAACGAGGGTTGGGCACATCAAACCCAAACCCCGTGTTCAACTTGATGCTCGACATCGTCTCAACAAAGAACATGGCTAGTAAAAAACACAAGCATGAACTGCTCTGCCCATAGCTAAATCGGCACGTCTCAATTTTCTAAAGGAGTTTATCGTCAAAATCGAAGCTTCTTTGAACGAGGAGATCCACAACCCACAGTATACCAACTCGCCAAGGAGGAGGATCGGTTGTGTTTGATGGAACTGGGGATTCCCAGGACCCTTCTTTTGGTGTGCGTATTGATCGATAGAAAGTTAAACAGATCTAATACGTGTTCTAACCCTTCATAGGCGGAAACTAGGGTTCACGAATTATACCTGCGACGGAAAGAAGACAAGTAATTCCTGGCAATCTCGAGCGGACGACCCCAAGATCTTCTGCACGTATTCCTTCCTCGAGTTGGACGTCGTGTGGGCGACGATCTCCCAACCTTTTCTTCTCCTTGGCAGCCCTCTCTTTCTCTCCTTACGTGAATCACGAATTTAGAGAAAGTTTCAGATTTCTGATCGGTAATCTGGCGGCCAGAGAATAGAGGATATATAGGCTACGGCAGGGACCATGAGGAGAAATTAGGGTTAGGCCTCCTAACGGATCTGGATATCCCGTGTTCAGCCCAAACACACAATCCAGGCCCATTAACAATAGGTCGGTCCACTAATGAGCTATTGTTACACTACCTCCATAATTCCAAATTATGTTTGTGGGCTCCTTTTATTATATGCTCGTTTGGCTCCTTGTGTTAAGATATCGTATGTCCGTCGATCAAATTAAGTTACTGACAACTATATTGATTCGACATCTTTTATCCTTAAGTAGTACCGCTCAACTTTATTTGTCATGTCGGATATAATCCACCTGCAGGGTTTACATGACAATCCTTATGAGCTCCTTAAGAGGACATCATCAACCCGATGTATCGGGATATGGATTCCATTTATAATCAACAGCCCATCATACATACAATGTTATTACCCAATTTATAGAGGTTGTTGATCCATAATGAATCTCACTCTTTTATGAGTCAAAGTAATGCACACTGCATATACATGTCCGTTATTATATCCGGATTAAGAGCACAAGCATCTATAATAACAGGGGTATTTGTTCTCTTATGTAGTCAGTAAAAAGAGAACAACCTCAAGTGGTCCTGTTCAATACACACAAAGTGTACTAGTGTAAACCTAGAGTCAAGATAGACTAATACCAGATTACACCACAACCTTTCCAATAGATTGTCCAAGTCCATCTAGGTTGTGAACTATTTATATACTCCATAGGAAAATGATAATATGATCTTCTGTGTGACACCACACACCATATTATCTACAATATAGAATATCAGACATTTGCATTAACACTTGCAACAAATACAATATGCAAACATTTGCCCATATAATTTTCATTCAAAATTTAAGAAAATAAGGTTACTAAAAAGTGATGCTTTTAGTATATAACCCTAACAGTGTTCAGTTTTGACAAGAGAGTCGTGTGAAATAAGAATGAGCAAACTCTCTTCACCATAAATACTTCTATTTATAGGCCAAGGCAGAACCAAGCCCATGCCCCAAGTGGCAGCCTCCCCAAAATTAATGCGATGGACCTGGCATTAATGGAAATGAATCTGCCATCTCGGTTTCAGCCAAGTCAAAGTTATTAAATTTCAAGCATCAAAATGCTCAATAATATATTGACCGAAGTAGATGTGTCCTACAGCTGATGCGCACTTCAAAATAGATGCGCCTCACAGCCGATGCGCTCCTCAGATGCATGTGCCCTACAACTGATGCGCTTCAGGATACATGCTCCCCATAGGCGATGCACCTAGGTTGTCTCTCTGCCCATCGAACATTTAATGCTAAAGTCAGAGATGTTAGCAGTATGTGTCTCGAGAACTGAATAGTTGACAATTTTCACAGAAAACTAAGAGATGCCATCATTACTTATTTTGTCGTTTAACAACTATGCTCTACCACGTGATCGACGAAACCCCTTACATGCGCCTCTAAAGCCATGCGCCCAAACTTTGCATGCGCCTCAAAATCTATGCGCCCAGACTTATTATTGATTCCCAGAAGTCATACGCCAAGTCTCCTCATTCGCCGGATCTCCCAGGCGCATCAAATCTATCATCCTTCAAACATATTGAGATCTTTCAGCAATATGCACGTACCACGTGCCATTAACTCAGTTCTGCTCACAAACGGGTGCCAACCACCCAAGATTTTATCAACAAACGAATCTCAATAACTGTCAAGTGTCAGCTCCTTTGCAACCCAACAATGCAGTTTCTGTAGGACCGTTAAGCACCTCTAGAGGGGATGAATAGAGTGTGTGCGTGTACAGCATAAATAATCGTCACTTTAAAAAATAACAGATTATAAACTATGACAGATATAAGAGAGAGTAAATTATATGCAGCAATCAAGAGATAGAAGATCAAACCCAGTGAACACCGTGATATGTACTGGTTTTCCTCTGAGAGGACTAATCCAGTCGCGAGTACTCTTTTTCGCTGTTAATCTACTATTCATAAGCTAAATGAGAGCTTGTCGTCTCTTTACAACACCGGGCCTTGGTGACGAGCGCATGACGGACTCCAACAAACTTGAATGCAAAAACTAAAAAAATTTCTGATTGCGACCTCTTTACAACTCTTTGAACCAAAGACTCTAAATCGAACAGAATGTTACTTGCTTTGGCTAAGAGTAGTATAGGCGAGATTTGAAAGCTTTAGAACGATGAAAAAACACTTAGAAAGAGATAGAGAGAAGAGTGAATGAATGATTTAGAAATGTGAAAATCCTTTTCTATTTATAGTATTTTTTCTGACCGAACTCGGTCTGAGTTCGGATGCTAAAATACCGCATTCGAATGTTGCATGCAGATTTGGTGGAAACAGAATTTTGAAAATCCTTTGACCGAACTCGGACCAAAATCGATCAGAGTTCTGGCCGAATTCTGTCTAGTCAGAATGGGATATTTGGTAATACAAATTACATAGGATTTTTCGCTATATGGATATATAGAATTTCGTGGGATTTTAGGTAGGCTTTTTGGATTGGTGGACTGAGAAAACCTAAGCCAGTAATGTCACGCCCCAGAACCAGAATACTGGAGAGCGGGGGAATGACTCAGCCAGCTACGTATTACGGGTAGATGAATACCGTATAATACGATCAATGCTGTCTAAAAGACAAGGGGGTGCATACTACATGAAAGTCTCGCTATGGTCACTTCACATCTATTGTCTCAATCATTCAAACAAGAAGCAATAACAGAGAACATTTAAGAATAAGCAATAAGGCGTCCCAAACGCTTAGTCAAAATGTTTTTGAGATCTGGCTTTACAAAACATAGTCAGATGATATAGCAACATATACACAATTGTTATCAGCTGCAGTCTGACTTAATTACAATTATGTAAAAGTAAGTACAAGACAATCCGACTAACATGTCGGTGCCAAACGGCAAAATATAAAGTAAGTAACAAAACGAGCGGGGAAGTAAGGAACCCACTCGAGTCCTCCTGCGATCATTCCTCTAGTATTGACCATCTTTGAGGTAGAGGTAAGCTGAGTCCTCGGGAACCGGCTCTAAATCTGGCCATGCAAAACCAGAGAGGTTAGACCTCTAATAGCAAGTACCGCAAGAAAGCACGATATGAGGAATTTAAACCAGTGAATAAGCGAATATAATAATAGATCTCTGCTTGCTACTGGGATTCACGTAACATCACGACACTTCGAACCAATTTTCCAACCAAACAAGGACAGAAGTTGGCCCGTCATATCCTGACATTCTGATCATCTCAGTTAGTTAACAGAGTAGGTCCAGTACACAAACAAGTCAACTTAAATGGCCATGCAACTACTACGGCTTGCTACTGTGAGTTCCAAGTTATCTTAGAATTTATGCAATAAGGATTCCTCAATTCTTACTATGTACGAGCAAGGCTAGTCTACCCAATCAATCAATTGCGCCAATCATGAATTAGACGAGTCCCAGCGGGACGTCCGTCATCAATATACAATATACAATATACAATAAATATTATAAGTAGATACCGCTCCCTGCCGTGTGATAGATTTGCAGTATCTGTGGGAACCAGCCGGCCTGTCGGGCACTTAATAGTCCCAAAGAGGGCTGCCATATAAGAACTCGGGAATCCATTCTCTCCATGCAATCATTATTTTATTTAACTTAATATCCCCTATGTTGATTGAAATCCCATGCCGTAGATCATGGTCATTCAGAATGAGTACTTCCGTACAGAGTACGATATGCCCAACTCTACAACGATACCCGTGCGGTTATGTTGTAGGTCTTACATAGCGTAATACAACAATCAAAACTAACCACGAAATAATCATGCCTTAACCATAAAGTACACATGCTGCTTTCGTAAAATAAATAAATAAATTGTAGCCTGCATGTATCTATATGCCAATATTCGGGATTGGCCAATCGATTTCAATAGTTCATAGTTGATATGAACATGTCTTATTCCATTCAATTCAATAAGACGACTAGCCAGTCTCTTAGTTCCAACTAGGAACGCATGTCAATTATAAATCAAGATAACAATCAATGTTAATTAATGCCAAATTCGGAAAATAAAATCCATCTCATGCGTTATGGAAAATGATTGGAAAATAAATAATCTCATGCGCCTGTGGGAAATGATTGGGAAATAAATAATATCATGCGTATGAGGGAAATGATTGGAAAATAAATAATATCATGCGCCTAAGGAAGAAAGATTCATACGACTGTGGAAAATAAATCTCATGCGCTGTGGGAAAGGATTGAGAAATAAATAATCTCATGCGCCTGTGGGAAATAATTGAGAAATAAATAATATCATGCGCCTGAGAAAATGATTGAGAAATAAATAATCTCATGCGCCTGTGGGAAATGATTGGGAAATAAATAATATCATGCGCCTGAGGGAAATGATTGGGAAATAAATAATATCATGCGCCTGAGGAAGAAAGATTCATACGGCTGTGGAAAATAAATCTCATGCGCTGTGGGAAATGATTGGGAAATAAATAATCTCATGCGCCTGAGGAATGAAGATTCATGCGGCTGTGAAAAATGATTGGAAAATAAATAATCTCATGCGCTGTGGGAAATGATTGGGAAATAAATAATCTCATGCGCCTGTGGAAAATGATTGGGAAATAAATAATATCATGCGCCTGGGGAAGAAAGATTCATGCGGCTGTGGGAAATAAATCTCATGCGCTGTGGGAAAGGATTGGGAAATAAATAATCTCATGCGGATGTGGGAAATGATTGGGAAATAAATAATATCATGCGCCTTAGGAAATGATTGGAAAATAAATAATATCATGCGCCTGAGGAAGAAAGATTCATGCGGCTGTGGAAAATAAATCTCATGCGCTGTGGGAAAGGATTAGGAAATAAATAATCTCATGCGCCTGTGGGAAATGATTGGAAAATAAATAATATCATGCGCCTGAGGGAAATGATTGGGAAATAAATAATATCATGCGTCTGAGGAAGAAAGATTCATGCGGCTGTGGCTATTCTTCCTCTCCGAATTTTTCTGAGAACAGAACCATGGAAGCCATTGCTTCCAAGCTCCATAATTCCTTCATCCCAAGCCCAAATATGGACTTCCATAGGTCAAAATTGGGTAGAACGAAATTCTCTACAACATGGAACCATCAAAACTTGAAGATAACAAAGTTTACTAGATCAAAACCTAAGAAACCCGAAAATGTAGCAAACTTAGATCTACAACAAATAAGCCATGGAAATTAAAAATGCTAAGTACTAAAGAGACTTAGAATCAAATAAGGAAGATGATGGAACAGTAATAATGGGGATCCATCAGGAAGCAAGTTGGCACTTGCCTATCTCTTCTAGGTTGGTGGGAGAGTTATGAGGAAGAAGAAGAGTAATGAAGAGAGAGAAAGGGTTTGGGACTTAAATGAAGGGGTGGTGGTAGGTGGGGGTTTGTTTCGGTTCATGATGAACAAACATAATTAAACCAATCCAAGCCGAACCTAAAACAAAGCTAAAGCAGAGTATAAAAGCAGAAAGTAAAATACAGGAATAAAATGCAGAAAAATAATTAGCAAAAAATTAAAAGAATTTTTAAATACAGAATAATACATGATAAATATTAAATGAATACATTCCAGCAGTACATGTATTTAGAATACGTATTCTGGGAACGGGAAGTGACATCTGTACCCTCCTTAGAAAAATTTCGTCTTCGAAATTTCAGATGCAAGCATGATAGAAACGTCAAAGCTAAACTAATCTAAATACAAGTAAATTGAGTAAGCAATCATTCTACAATGGTAATAACAAGTAATGTATCTACATCTAACAATCTACAACATTAAGTAATTCTACTCATAAGGTAACAAGCATGAGGAGTTAAGATAATCAAGGTATACAGAAAGAAATATACCTTGTGAGTCAAACAGGTGTGGATACCGTGATCGGATGTCATCCTCATGTTCCCACGTTGACTCCCCTAAAGAGTAATGACCCCAAGCAACCCGGACAAGGCAAATTGTTCGGTTCTTGAGTATCTTCTCTCTTCGGTCCAAAATAGACACAGGCTGTTCCTCGTAAGACAAGTTGGTACCAACAACCAGCTCAGAATGATCAAGGATATGGCTTGGATCCGATACATACCTTCGCAACTGAGATACATAAAATACGTCATGTACCTCTCGTAACGAAGGTGGAAGGGATAAACGATAAGCAACATCGCCTATCCTATCAAGGATAACAAATGGGCCTACGTACCGCGGACTCAACTTCCCGCGAACGCCAAACCTAATGACCCCACGGGTAGGTGAGATCCGCAAGAACACGTGGTCCCCAACAGAAAATTCTAGCGGCCTACGATGCTGGTCTGCCCAATGACGATGCCGATCCTGCGCAACTCGAAGTCGCTCTCTAATTCCTTTAATCACTTCCACTGTCTGAACAATCATCTCCGGGCCTAACATCTTTCTCTCCCCAATATCGTCCCACGCTAGTGGCGACCTACACTTTTTACCATATAGTTCTTCAAATGGCGCCATCTGGATACTGGCTTGATAACTGTTATTATATGAGAACTCGACCAAGTGTAGGTGGCTCTCCCAAGATCCTCCAAAATCTAGGGTGCATGCTCGCAACATGTCTTCTAAAGTCTGAATTGTTCTTTCTGATTGCCCGTCCGTCTGTGGATGGTATGTTGTGCTAAATCTTAACTTGGTACCCAAGCTATGATGTAAACTCTTCCAAAAAATATGATGTAAAACAGGTATCTCTGTCTGACACAATACTGACTGGGACCCCATGTTGTCTGACTATCTGCTGCATATACAATTCTGCTAACTTCTCCGTAGATTGACCTACTCTAAAAGGAAGAAAATGTGCCACCTTCGTAAGCCGATCTACGATTACCCAAATAGCATCCTTACCACTTGGTGATCTCGGTAAACCGGTTACAAAGTCCATTATGATATGTTCCCACTTCCATTCCGGGATAGGAAGCGGTTACAATAATCCAGCTGGCCTCTGCTGCTCTGCCTTCACTTGCTGACATACCAAGCAACGGGAAACGAATCTACCTATCTCCCTCTTCATCCCGTTCCACCAGAAGTGCTGCTTGATATCTTGGTACATCTTGGTCCCTCCAGGGTGTATGGAATACTGAGAACTGTGAGCTTCTGCCATAACCTCCTGTCTGATATCTCCACTAGGCACACATAGACGTGACCCAAACCTAAGTTTACCATCTTCATGAATTCTTATCTCCTTCCTGAGTCCTGACTCACATTCTGTCCTAAGCTTCTGAATCCTTGGATCTTGTGCCTGAGCTGCCTTGATCCTGTCTACCAAGTTGGATTGAACTTGTAGACTCGTCAGAACTCCTACATCACTAGGAAGTATAACCTCGATGTCCATCTCCTGAAGGTCTTCTAAGATATGCCTCTAGGTTGTTAATATAAATGCGCCGCCTCTCCTGCTGAGAGCATCTGCTACCACATTAGCTACCACATTAGCTTTGCCTGGATGATACTGAAGCTCCACGTCGTAATCCTTTATCAACTCTAACCATCTTCTCTGTCTCATGTTCAGTTCCTTCTGGGTAAAGATATACTTCAGACTTTTGTGGTCTGTGTACATGTTCACTCGGTCACCATATAAGTAATGCCTCCATAGCTTCAAAGCAAATACTACTGCTGCCAACTCCAAGTCATGAGTTGGATAATTCTTCTCGTGGTCTCGAAGCTGCCTAGATGCATACGCTATCACCTTCCCGTGCTGCATGAGGACACATCCAAGTCCTTTACCTGAAGCATCACAATAAACGGTAAAACCTCCGGGTCCAACTGGCAATGTAAGAATAGGTGCTGATATTAACTTCTGCTTCAGATTCTCAAATGATGCCTGGCATTCTGCCGACCAGACGAATGGCACGTCCTTCCGTGTCAAACGGGTCATGGGTGCTGAAAGTCTTGCAAAATCTGATACAAACCTTCTGTAATATCCTGCCAATCCCAAGAAACTCCGCACATCTGCTACGGTATTGGGTACTGGCCAACTTTCTACTGCTTCTACCTTCTTGGCATCCACTGCTACTCCAGCTCCTGATACGATGTGCCCCAAAAATGAAATGTGGTCCGACCAAAACTCACACTTGCTGAGCTTGGCATACAATTGGTTCTCTCTCAGAACCTGTAACACCTTCCGGAGGTGGTCTTCATGCTCCTCTTTACTAGTTGAATATACAAGAATGTCGTCGAGAAACACAACGACAAATTGATCCAAGTACGACATAAAGATGCGATTCATCAAATCCATAAAGATTGCTGGAGCATTTGTCAAACCAAACGGCATTACTAAGAATTCATAATGCCCATACTTCGACCTGAATGCTGTCTTGGGAATGTTCTCCTTCCGAACCCTCACTTGGTGATACCCTGAACGAAGATCTATCTTGGAGAAAACTCTAGCTCTGCTCAACTGATCAAACAAGTCGTCGATCCTGGGTAGTGGGTACTTGTTCTTTACTGTTGCCACGTTAAGCTTCCTGTAATCGATGCACAATCTGGATGACCCATCCTTCTTTCCCACAAGTACCACTGGTGCTGTCCACGGTGATACGCTAGCTTGGATGAACTTCTTCTCCTTCAGTTCCTCTATATGCTGATATACCTTGGCTTGCTCTGAATCCGCCATTCTGTAAACTCGATCTGATATCGGTTTAGTTCCAGGTGCCAATTCTATACTGAACTCAATATCTCTAACCGGTGGTAGACCTGAAAGTTCTTCAGGAAATACGTCTAGAAACTCTTCAACTACCTTCGGAACTTGAACTTCTTCCATTGCCGTCACTACTCCCTGCTCTGGTCGAGTTGCCACTGATCTGACTAAGGTGAACCTCTTCATGCCTGGAATATCAAAAGATACACTCCCTCTACGACAATCTATTGTCGCAGACTGTCTTTCAGCCAGTCCATGCCTAAGATAACGTCGAAATTTCCAACTAGAAATTCTATCAACCTGGCGGGTAAGGAATGCCCGCAAACTACAATGCTACATGCTAGAATAACTCTACTAACTCCTACGAGCCCATTACCAGTGAGTATATTTAACCTCCCTGGCAATGCCTCGAACTCCATTCCTAGTCGTGTTGCAAATTATGCAGATATAAATGAGTGTGATGCTCCCGAATCAAACAATGCTACTACGGGATAAGAGGCGACGAGAATGTTACCTGCCACAACATCTCCCGATGACAATGCCTCTTCCAAGGACAGAGTGAATGCCTGCCCTCGACCTCCTTGTTGGTTCCCATGCTGCGGCCTAGCCCGGTGCTGCCGCTGGCCCCTGCCTTGGTGATGCTGGGGTGGTCTATGCTGGTGTTGCTGCATCGGCGGTCCCTGCTGCCGAAACATCTGAGCCTGTGGCATCAACGGACGTTGTGCCAACGGTCTTACTGCTACCGCTGGTCCTCGATACTGTCCTGCCCCTGGTGCTGGCAGAGCAGGAAATTGTTGTCCTGGTCCTCCTGACCTCGAATTCATGGGACATGTGGTAACCCGATGATCTGGATTCCCACATATCAAACACCGCCTGTTCAATGTCCGACACACATCTCTAGTGTGCCCTATCTTTCCGCAATAAGTACAGCCTGCTGGGGGTTGCTGGTTCTTCCTCTGTTGCTGTTGCTGCTGCTTGGGTGGTGCTGGCCCTCGCATTGCCACATCGTGAATGCGAACGCCAGGGGACGATGTTGTTGTACGGGGCGCTGCTACCCCTCCTCCTTCAATTTGACTGTGTGATCTCTTCTGACCTCCAGTCCTTGCCGTGATACTCTGAGTGGTGATCTCATGCCTCCGAGTGGCCGTCAATATCTCATCGAAAGTCTGATAATTGTGCCCCTCTATCAACTGTAAGAGTTCAAGATGAAACCCTTGCTGAAATCTCATAGCCCTCTGGCTCTCTGTGGCTACCATCTCCGGGGCGAACCTACTCAATCTGCAGAACTCCGCTGCATAAGCATCTACCGTCTTGCCAGCCTGTCTGAGATTGATAAACTTCTGTTGTAGCTCAAACTGTGCCACAACTCCATAATACTTCGTCTTAAATCTTGCAATGAAATCGTCCCAAGCAACAGGACGTCTGATGCCTACTTCCTCTGATTCCCACCAATCACGTGCGAGATCCTGAAGCAACAACTTTACTAGATCCATATGTTCTTCTGCCGGCACCTTAGCTGCTGTCAGAATAGCCTCAATATCCTTAAGCCATGCATCTGCTGAAATGGCATCTTCCGTGCCCTCGAAACGGTGGGGGTTGTACTTGCAAAACCTGGCTGATGCTCCTGAATCTGTTCTCACTCCTCTTTCCAAAGCCGTCTGCAATCCTTGGTTGAGCAACACATTCTGCTTTTATAACTGAGCGTGCATGCGTTGCTGGGCCAACATCTGATGTTGCTGAGTAGCCATCATCCCTCTCATGATCTCCAGAAGGGCTGGTGTATCCACTTCCACTGGGGTAGGTGGAACTATGGGTGGTGTAGGAACCTCCGGATACTGCGGTCCAGCTGCTGGTTCCACCATCACTTCTTCTTGGATATTCTCTTGAGGTAGTACTGGCCCTTGTTGCTGACCGACCTGGTCATGTTGCCCTTGTTGCTGTTGTCCAGCCCTGACAGGCACGGACGAGGTGCCCCTAAGAAAAGGGACAAGAAAACAATCAAACGACCGGACATGAAGGATCAATGAAGCCAAAGGATACGGAAAGGTCAAGCTAGGATTGAGAACAATGAATCATGAAATCAAGGAGAAACATGTGCGATTGAGACATCCTAAAATCAAAATACCCCACAAGTCTGAAACCAGACCTGCATGGGCCACCACTAAAACCTTGTCACGCCCCAGAACCAGAATACTGAAGAGTGGGGGAATGACTCAACCAGCTACGTATTACGGGTAGATGAATACCATATAATACGATCAATATTGTCTAAAAGACAAGGGGGTGCATACTACATGAAAGTCTCGCTATGGTCACTTCACATCTATTGTCTCAATCATTCAAACAGGAAGTAATAACAGAGAACATTTAAGAATAAGCAATAAGGCGTCCCAAACGCTTAGTCAAAATGTTCTTGAGATCTGGCTTTACAAAACATAGCCAGATGATATAGCAACATATACACAATTGTTATCAGCTGCAGTCTGACTTAATTACAATTATGTAAAAGTAAGTACAAGACAATCCGACTAACATGTCGGTGCCAAACGGCAAAATATAAAGTAAGTAACAAAACGAGCGGGGAAGTAAGGAACCCACTCGAGTCCTCCTGCGATCATTCCTCTAGTATTAACCATCTTGGAGGTAGAGGTAAGCTGAGTCCTCGAGAACCGGCTCTAAATCTGGCCATGCAAAACCAGAGATGCTAGACCTCTAATAGCAAGTACCGCAAGGAAGCACGATATGAGGAATTTAAACCAGTGAATAAGCGAATATAATAATAGATCTCTGCTTGCTACTGGGATTCACGTAACATCACGACACTTCGAACCAACTTTCCAACCAAACAAGGACAGAAGTTGGCCTGCCATATCCTGACATTCTGATCATCTCAGTTAGTTAACAGAGTAGGTCCAGTACACAAACAAGTCAACTTAAACGGCCATGCAACTACTACGGCTTGCTATTGTGAGTTCCAAGTTATCTTGGAATTTATGCAATAAGGATTCCTCAATTCTTACTATGTACGAGCAAGGCTAGTCTACCCAATCAATCAATTGCGCCAATCATGAATTAGACGAGTCCCAGCGGGACGCCCGTCATCAATATACAATATACAATAAATATTATAAGCAGATACCGCTCCCTGCCCGTGTGGCAGATTTGCAGTATCTGTGGGAACCAGCCGGCCTGTCGGGTACTTAATAGTCCAAAGAGGGCTGCCATGTAAAAACTCGGGAATCCATTCTCTCCATGCAATTATTATTTTATTTAACTTAATATCCCCTATGTTGATTGAAATCCCATGCCGTGGATCATGGTCATTCAGAATGAGTACTTCCGTACAGAGTACGATATGCCCAACTCTACAACGATACCCGTACGGTTATGTTGTAGTTCTTATATAGCGTAATGCAACAATTAAAACTAACCACGAAATAATCATGCCTTAACCATAAAGTACACATGCTACTTTCGTAAAATAAATAAATAAATTGTAGCCTGCATGTATCTATATGCCAATATTCGGGATTGGCCAATCGATTTCAATAGTTCATAGTTGATATGAACGTGTCTTATTCCATTCAATTCAATAAGACGACTAGCCAGTCTCTTAGTTCCAACTAGGAACGCATGTCAATTATAAATCAAGATAACAATCAATGTTAATTAATGCCAAATTCGGGAAATAAAATCCATCTCATGCGCTGTGGAAAATGATTGGAAAATGATTGGAAAATAAATAATCTTATGCGCCTGTGGGAAATGATTGGGAAATAAATAATATCATGCGCCTGAGGGAAATGATTGGAAAATAAATAATATCATGTGCCTGAGGAAGAAAGATCCATGCGGCTGTGGAAAATAAATCTCATGCGCTGTGGGAAAGGATTAGAAAATAAATAATCTCATGCGCCTGTGGGAAATGATTGGGAAATAAATAATATCATGCGCCTGAGGAAATGATTGGAAAATAAATAATCTCATGCGCCTGTTGAAAATGATTGGAAAATAAATAATATCATGCGCCTGAGGGAAATGATTGGGAAATAAATAATATCATGCGCCTGAGGAAGAAAGATTTATGCGGCTGTGGGAAATAAATCTCATGTGCTGTGGAAAATGATTGGGAAATAAATAATCTCATGCGCCTGAGGAATGAAGATTCATGCGGCTGTGGGAAATGATTGGGAAATAAATAATCTCATGCGCTGTGGGAAATGATTGGAAAATAAATAATCTCATGCGCCTGTGGGAAATAATTGGGAAATAAATAATATCATGCGCCTGAGGAAGAAAGATTCATGCGGCTGTGGGAAATAAATCTCATGCGCTGTGGGAAAGGATTGGAAAATAAATAAT
Source organism: Iris pallida (assembly GCA_029216955.1). Taxonomy (NCBI): domain Eukaryota; kingdom Viridiplantae; phylum Streptophyta; class Magnoliopsida; order Asparagales; family Iridaceae; genus Iris; species Iris pallida. The sequence continues at coordinate 11,037,086 of JANAVB010013397.1, forward strand.
CTCATGCGCCTGTGGAAAATGATTGGGAAATAAATAATATCATGCGCCTGAGAAAATGATTAGGAAATAAATAATATCATGCACCTGAGGAAGAAAGATTCATGCGGCTCTGTGGGAAATAAATCTCATGCGCTGTGGGAAAGGATTGGGAAATAAATAATCTCATGCGCCTGTGGGAAATGATTGGAAAATAAATAATATCATGCGCCTGAGGGAAATGATTGGGAAATAAATAATATCATGCGCCTGAGGAAGAAAGATTCATGCGGCTGTGGCTGTTCTTCCTCTCCGAATTTTTCTGAGAACAGAAGCATGGAAGCCATTGCTTCCAAGCTCCATAATTCCTTCATCCCAAGCCCAAATATGGACTTCCATAGGTCAAAATTGGGTAGAACGAAATTCTCTACAACATGGAACCATCAAAACTTGAAGATAACAAAGTTTACTAGATCAAAACCTAAGAAACCCAAAAATGTAGCAAATTTAGATCTACAACAAATAAGCCATGGAAATTGAAAATGCTAAGTACTAAAGAGACTTAGAATCAAATAAGGAAGATGATGGAACAATAATAATGGAGATCCATCAGGAAGCAAGTTGGCACTTGCCTATCTCTTTTAGGTTGGTGGGAGAGTTATGAGGAAGAAGAAGAGTAATGAAGAGAGAGAAAGGGTTTGGGACTTAAATGAAGGGGTGGTGGTAGGTGGGGGTTTGTTTCTGTTCATGATGAACCAACATAATTAAATCAATCCAAGCCGAACCTAAAACAAAGCTAAAGCAGAGTATAAAAGCAGAAAGTAAAATGCAGGAATAAAATACAGAAAAATAATTAGCAGAAAATTAAAATAATTTTTAAATACAGAACAATACATGATAAATATTAAATGAATACATTCCAGCAGTACATGTATTTAGAATACGTATTCTGGGAACGGGAAGTGACAAGTAATATCCCGAACGATCTTACATTTTACATTTCCTAGACTCAATAAAGTAAAAATTACAGAAGAAAATATAAAACAACTCTATCTGGATTATGTCTAGATGATGATGGATGTAGAAGTAGTACGTTCTTTTGATATTCATTTCTGTAACCTGTAATACTTGTAGCTGTTCGTATATTTTGCGTATCGACTTAAGTTATCATTGATTATCAAAATCAGGTGTGATCATTTAGCCAATGGGCCAACAACTCCCCTATTTTGATAATTGACAAATTTGAGTCTATACCGAAATGTTAAAAATGTAACTTTAATAATATACCTGACTTGTCACGAAAATAATTTTTCTTTCATATTTTTGGTATTGCTCTTCTTTCCCTTTGTCATTTACGCAAAATGAGTAGCTCTCCCGCAAAATGTGAAGCCAACAATTTTAACACAGACAAAGAAAAAAGAGTAATATCCATACCAAATAAGTTATAACTCAGTAGAACTAGCAGCAGTGTAAATGAACTAAAACTCACATAGCATGAACTAGAATATAACTGAAAGAAAATACAACTAAAATTCAAATGCATAAAGTTATAACTGAAAGAGTTTATGACTGCTACATAAGTCCAACTGAAGAAGTTTGGACTACTACAAAGTGAATAACTACATAGATCATCATCAACAGACTAGAATCACAAAAACTCTAAACTAAAGGCCAAAATCACATCTGAGCGCCATCATCGGCTGGAGGACCAGGCGGTTGAGGATCGAAGTAAGCGGTAGTCAGATCAAAGTATATGAAGGTGTTCGGATCATCAAACCTCGGTACGTCGAAGCCAGGATGACGGATAATCAGAACAGGAGCTAAAGGATTATGTGCCAAACTCGAGTGCAGATCAGCAATGCCATTCCTCAAGATCTGTGCCTGAGAGGTATGGAAAAACTAAGCATCGACATAACTATAATGACATTATCCAGAGAGAGTTACAAAGTTATCAAAGCGCTGATAGAACTGAGGGTCAAATCCTGGAACATCAGGGGCAGGAGCAGGAGCTTCTGGATCAGCATGAACATCAGCAGGAGCAGCACCGGGTGAAGGTGGATATAAAAGAAATTTACTAGACCTAGTCAGCTCAGAAGATGACTCGAAGATAGGACATGAATCAAGATTGATTTCAAATCTCCTAAAGATGACTTCTAGATGCGTACGGTACAAGAGATTGCGCTCCACTCTCCTACAACTAATCATCCAAGCCATGAATGTCTTGGGAACAGAGAAAGGAACACCCAAGTGAATGTGGTATATAGCAGACATCTCGAAAATGGTAATCTCATCAGTAGATCTCTTTTTGGAAAGCAAAGCAGAGTAGACAAAATGATACAACTCATAGAAGTATTGATTAAGGTGCTTTGCATACAGCTTACCGCCTCGAGGGATTGGGTTAGGATGACACATTGCAACATTAAGGAAATCTAGGGTAACATCTGTGGAAAATTGAACTCGGTTTATCTCAACTAATGCTTCGCCGTTGTTCGGCATATGAAAGTATTCACTAAGGTCAGTTGAGTTGAATTCAATCTCTTTTCCGTCGACACAAGAATAGATACTACCATCGTATTTTATTTGTATGTTGCAGTAAAACATACGAACGACATTATCATAGATATTATTAGAGGTTTCAAAGAAATCTCGGGGACCTAAATTTTTAAAAGTCGAGGCGTACTTCGAGAAGATAGTAAAGTTGACGGATCGCCCGGGGCAAATTTCTCGATAGCGAAAAGCATCAAACCATGAGTCTGATATTTCCAAAGATGGAAATAAAGTCATGTCATATTCCTCTTCATCGGTAGGGCGAGCAGGACTAAACACATTTACGTGTTCATATTCAGAGGTAGAAGACGAAGCCGCAGACTCACCTTTCCTTTTCTTAAAAAGTTTAGGAGCCATAAAATTTTGAAAAGGAGAAGGATGGAGATATACCTTAAAGAAAATAGAGAAAGAAGTAGAGGTCACCTTCTTGAGCGTTTAGATCTAAGGAGATTTGAAGATAGGAGTTTGGAGGAGGTGGAAGATGAAGTTAGGGTTTCGATTTTCGTCCTCGGATGGAGGAAAAAGAATAAAGAGATGGCTTTATAAAAGGGGCTAGGGCCGGCTGTGCTGTTCTGGAAATTAGAACCGACGCTAACCGAACCGGGTCCGAGTTCTGACTGAGTTTGGCCACTTGTTTTTCCATTTCATTTTATGCATAATGAATAATAAATAGACTTAATAACCTTTAATTCTTTAATTTAGTAATATACATTACTTTAGGTTAGTTGTTGGGGACGGATCCCAGCTAGTGGTAGTCCGTAGACACTTGGCACCGTGTCGCTTAGACTTTTACGTCTTTATGACAGAAGGGCCCTTTCGGCTTGTACCCAAAATAACTTCAATTAATAAAAATCGAAATCTTAAGTTGTAAGAATTTTTATTAAACATAACGCATTATGAATCTAAAAATTCAAGTATGCCAAATTCGCGTTGCAGATAATTGAAATGGTCTTCAGCCAGCGGTTTTACAAAAATATTTGCTAATTGATGATCTGTGTCAATGAATTCTAAGCAAATATCCCCGTATTGTTGGTGATCATGTAAAAAGTGATAACATATCTCTATGTGCTTCGTGCGTGAATGACAAACATGGTTCTTAGTCAAATTAATTGTGCTAGTGTAATCATAGTATGTGGGAATCTTTGAGTAGTGCAGATTGTAGTCTTCTAGGGTTTGTTCATCCATAAAATTTGATCACAACAACGTCCTACGACGATATACTCAACCTCAGTCGTTGATAGCGCTACAGAAATTTATTTTTTGCTATACCAGGAGACTAAAGCTTTTCCTAGAAAATGACACGTACCGCTGGTACTTTTACGGTCTACATTACATCCTGCAAAATCTGTATATGAATAACCTATCTGGTCAAAGGATGTGGTTTTGGGATACCATAAGCCGACTATAGAAGTTCCATTAAGGTATCCGAAGATACGCTTAATGGCGCATAAGCATGATTCCTTAGGATTAGCTTCATATCTAGCATATATGCAAACACTAAACATTATATCAGGGCGAGTAACAGTTAAATATAATAAACTACCAATCATACCTCGATACTTATGCTGGTCGACTGGTTTGCCACTTTCATCAATGTTAAGCCGTATTGATGTAGCTATTGGAGTTCCGATAGGCTTTACGTTAATTGTCGAACTCATACTTCTTCAGTAAATCCTTGTATACTTAATTTGGTTGATGAATGTTCCATGTGAGTGTTGTTTAATCTGGAGTCCTAGGAAGTAGTTTAGCTCTCTCATCATACTCATCTCAAACTCACTCTGCATACACTTAGCAAATTCTTGACAAAATTTTTTATTAGTAGAACCGAATATTATATCATCTACATAAATTTGCACAAGAAGAATATTATCATCTGAAGACTTGATAAATAAAGTAGTATCAACTCTTCCTTTTGAAAATCCATTTTCAAGTAGGAAGGCACTTTGGCGTTCATACCAAGCATGAGGTGCTTGTTTGAGTCCATAGAGTGCTTTCCTATGTTTGAAGACGTGATCGAATTTTTAAAAATCTTCAAAACTAGGAGATTGTTTCACAAAAACTTCTTCTTTCAAAAATCCATTTAAAATACACTTTTCACGTCCATTTGAAATAGTTTGAAATTGTTAAAACATACAAATGCACAAAATATGCGAATAGCTTCTAGTCTAGCAACATGAGCATGTCTCGTCATAATCAATACCTTCTTCTTGATTATAACATTGTGCTACTAGACGTGCTTTATTGCGTAGAACTTGCCCATCCTCACTTAGTTTATTTCGGAACACTCATTTGGTACCAATTATCGATTAACCAATAGGTTTAGGAACAAGTTCCAAACTTAGTTTCTCTCAAATTGATTAAGTTATTCTTGCATGGCATCAATCCAAAACTCATCATTAAAAGCATCCGCTACTATCTAATGTTCTACTTGAGATACAAAGGCTACATTAGTTGCTACATTAATCTCTAATAGAAGAACGTGTACTTACACCTTTTGATACATCACCTATGACGAGTGTCTCTAAATGGTCTGACATGAATTTCATTCTCTTCGGTAGACTTTCCAAATAACTCTCTTTGGTAGCATATCCTCATGTCTTGGATTTATTTTGTGCATCTACATCATCACTGTCGCTAGATATGTGACTCATTACACCAAAACAGCTGATTGCCAATGGTTATTACCGTGACAAATAATTTTTGTCTCGGTAATAACTGTGACAAATTGGTCGTGACTAATTTTTGTAAAGTTTTTCGTAACGGTATTAACCGTTATGAAAATAACTTTTTGTAACAATTTTCGTAACGATAATAACCGTAACAAAATTTACCTTCGTAATGGTAATAATTGTGACTAAATTTAACTTCATAACAATTATAACCGTAACAAAAATGTCCTTTTTGTCAAAAAAAAAATCACATTTGTAACGGTTAAAAAGCTTTTTTATGAAAAAATAATTTGAATATATTTGCAATGAACATGTATTCAAGCAGCTACCCAATGGTAAAAAAAAATCTCCAGCTAACATTATAAGTTCAATGGTATTTAAGTTCAACAACAATATTTAAATCCAACAAAGTATAAAAGTTAAAGTATACAAAATGCTTCTGAAGTTTACATCTCCACTACAGAATTGTATGAGGAACTCTATTGCAGAACTGGTGAGCCTCAACCTACTAACTATAGTGAATTTAATCAATTATCAATATTTTCCATATCGAAGATGAAGATGGAAAACAGTAACGAACAACGGCATATCATTATCAGACCTCTTCGAGATGATACCAACGGAGCACCTGCATCGATGATGAAACAACAAAGGCAGCGATATCTCCAATAGAGGGCAGTCGGTCCTGACCAACGAGGATATCATGGTAGACTTGCATCAGTTCGCCTCCTCCCTCCCCGGAACTAAGATGGAACTGAAATTGAACATTTCGTCCTGCTACTAGAACAATATGCATGGAAAGTCATTTATGTAACTTGACATGAGAATATAATAAACAAAAAGTAATACCTAAACATTTGGAGGTACCTTGTAAAAGTAACAGTAAAAATTGGAGGTACCTTGTAAATGTTAGATACATTGGACCATCATTTATGTAACTTGACAATAATAAAAGTGAACCGCCTAAAGCTATATAACTAAATAATTGGAGGTACCTTGTAAAAGAGTCTCTACCAAAACTTCTGAACAAATTTAGGTCGATAAATGAAATAAAATGAATGGAGAGACATAATACTATTAGAAACTCATCATTGACATCACCCGAGTTCTGGTTGTCTTTGTTTTCATTATTCTCGCTCGAGTTTGCAGTCATTTTCTGATATTTTGCTTCAACATCAACTCCTCCACCTCTTCTCTCTCTCTCTCTCTCTCTCTCTCTCTCTCTCTCTCCAATGTCCGCTTATCTGATCCATCTCGCTATATGTATCACTCTACACAATTATGCCACAACCGGCTAAGCCATGCCTATTCTAGCAGTAATTGAAGAAATGGCAAAAGTCACAAGTATATTTACCCTCCTCGTACTTTTCTCGAAGATGTACCCACAACTTATCAACTTCCCCAAATAAAAGATCTCATTAGGATGACATAAACCTTTTCACATGACTTTAAGAATACTTAATTTCTTAAACAGTAGACTACCAAACTATTTTTCCATTTTCTTATTGTAGTCTAAGAAACATGCATTACAAACTTAGGAGACCAAAGTCCATTGATAATCGAAAAGATGAGATGAGAAACTCACTGCACATATCCTCTTTTGTAAATGTTGTAACTTGATATTGTACAGTCTTTTCATCTCCATATTGAACTAGTTGAGAAGCATTATCACCACTAACCCATATAATTCTCATCTGACCAACAAAATAAAAGATAAAATTAATTCGTGTAAACTACACTAATACTAGTATTTAAATACAATTCAATATATAACAAAATATATAGTAGTATTAGTTACAATATCTTGCATAGTAGAAGTCTGAGCACTAGCAATCAATCACGAAGCTTTTGGTACCTAAAAGCTTCATGGGCCTGTTGATCCATTGGTTTTAGACTACAACTGAATACTTTATACTAGATATCAACCTCTGATTTTGATTGTTTTGGATTTTTCATGTTTCTTTCTTTATGCACATAACAACAACAAACTTTACATGATTATAACAATCAGATTTATCAAGATTATCACTCACCACTTGTAGGAATGTGCTAACCATCCATGATGCCAATTTAATGATAGCATGCACATGGTTGTCAATATAAATTATCCAAGTTTTCAAACATATATGCTCTAGTTGAAAATTGCTAAAGTAAGAGTAGATTAATTAAGTAGTACCAAATCATTCTCTTCAGTTATATGTCTTCATCCATTCCTCATGCCAGTCACGAGATCACCTAAAAGGCTTTCATCGCTGTTGGTGGCGGTGGTGGTGGGTAGAGGAAATGATGCCAGCTCCCGCAAAGGTGTGATATTTGGTGACATATAAAGTCTGCACAGTCTTGAGTTTTATGGACCTAACATCCAGGAAAATTCACAAAGAGATAAGAAAACTATAAACTATCATTAGGAAATAAATTCGACAAGATTACAATAGCTTGCTTTTGTGTCATAAAACTTAAGAAAGAAGTGGGACTTCCAAGAACTGTAGCTGGTCCATTGTAACTCAAATCTGCCTTCAAGAACAAATATGTGGGAAGTGGAAAATTATTTCGTCAAAACAGAGTCAACTGATGCAGTACAATATTGAAACTGCCTTATTCACAATTCAGTGTTTTCACTTTCGGCCTGCATTTTGGTATCCTTTAGAGAGAACGGCCTACTCAACCAGTTTGATAGCTTACAAAAAAGGAACACGGTTTTGGTGGTTGCGGATTTACTTTGTGCAGATCCAACTTTGAATTGCATAGAGATTCAAACTCGTTCTTCATATATGGGGATTGACAATCCTTTCCTGCATATTGCACAAATCTTCAGCACTATATAGTGAAATCAAACATCTAAAGTTAAAGCCAGTGAATATACCTTAAAAACATCATACAGACATAAGTCTGTATTGCCACAACCCTACACACATACATAAAGATATGCACATCTCAATGCCCAAACAAAGAATCAAATAGTCATGACATAAAGTAAAATACAAAAAAAAGATTATGTAATCCAAAAACTGAATTGTCCTATAATTGATTGTAGTAATAACTAAACTGGTAATTTCGTTTTAAGATAAGAAAGGCTCGAGAGAAGGTAAACATGTGTGACTTTCCTACCAGATCCAAGTGTTCAATAGAGAATATCAACCTTATAAGTTACAAGTGTGTATAAAGATTAGCTAAAGGGTTTTCTATAATATGAAATAATGTTAATGATACAAATGATTTTAGATCTGGGGTGTATCTACTGCAACTCTTTCTGATACACAGACAACAGCTCGAGAAATTTGATGCATCAATTGTATAGGTATGCAAATGTTAGGTTTATGTAAGACCTTCAATATTTTATTAGAAAATCATCTTTCTTCCAGTCAACAAGCTACTGCTATTGAAGTACTGCTTTCCATATTTCATACTGAGGTTTGTACGTAAGAGCAAGGCTTTAAGCATCATCCGAAACCGACCGCCACATAACCATCAAGACTTTACAATCCACGCACTTCCATCCTCGTAGGAAGGGGTTCAAAACTCAAAATATGAACCTTGTTTAAGAGTCATATCTGCAGACAAATTACATAATTCCTGTAGGATATCCTCCCAACTTGATGCTACAAATTTTTAGTCAGCTAGTGACATACGACCTACCAGAACAGAACTCATGAATTTGTTCATATTGTGCATCAGATAATGGTGTGGACATCAGCACTTAATGTCAAAAAGGTTGCACCCTATAACCAATGTATGGTTCCTCAAAACCATAAGGAAAAACTGAGAAACAACATTTTCCAACACAATACCTGCTAGTAAAAATCTCTTCTAGCTCAACAGGCAATTTATCAATGTCAAAATTATGATCATATTACGACAAGAAACCCATTCTCGATCAGAATGACCTATCATTCAAGTCATGATGGTGAAACTTAATGTGCCTACTGAAAAAACGTTACTTGAACCATTTACATTTGGTGAAGTACTGAGAAAATTAAATGCACGGAAACGGTTCCTCTTTCAAAAACTCCAAATAACAAACCTTGAAGAAACATAGGACAACTCACAGATGCATAAAACTATGGAACAAAGTCAACAGTTTGGAATTAGTAGGCTTCACCAGTAGCTCTTATAGTGCAGATGCATAATATCCTTTAGAAAGTAGGAAACATCTCTCTGAACAATTTATAATCAATGCAAAAGTTTAAGATCCACTTTGTTATTGCAAGCCTTTTAGCTTAAAAGCACCTGACAATTCATATATAGATGTCAAAGTCCACATATAAGTTCCACAAAGCCAGGAAAGATTAAAAAAATTGTCGTGATTGTTTCAGCTCGTCCATTGTATCTTCAGTGTATAATAATGCGCAAGTCTCACTATTTGACTATGTAGCGCCAACATAATAATCCCTCTAGCATCTGGTTGTCTCAGAACTAATAATAACTAGATCTCAAATCTTTAGCTTCATAAATCCATTGTTCCGCAATTTAATAACCAATGCAAGGTTTTTTTTAACAGAATAGGAGCCAGCCCGCAGCAACTGGCCCCACAAGTTCAAAGTCCAAACTCAGGTTTTCTTATTCTAAAATAATATTTTCAAGCAATCTGGTATTGCTTCCTTTGCACAGGAATTTGATACTTACTCCTGAAAAAAAATACAAGTTCAAGTTAAGAAAGAAAGAAAAGGTGAGTAGGAAGATCTTTAGAAATATGCTTGGTTAGAATTCAGAACCATCAAATAAAGCAAAGGAAATTGCTATCAAGTATAGCATATATTACAAAATGGTTAATAACTGACCTCCTTACGGTGATCTCTGGTGACTACCTTCTCTTCTTCAAAAAATTGTCAATTACGGCATAATTGCTTTGAATGCAGCTTCAAGGTCTTAGCCAAATCTTCCTCTCTAACCCATTGCCGCCTGAGATACTAAACTATAAGGACGGAAATGTAGGTAGAAAATGTGTAGAAAGTTTATCACATAGCAGTCAAAGTCCTCCGTATCTACTAGATTGGGAAACCCAAACAAAAATTAAGCATGATGATTTAAACAAAAAGTTTAAAGCACTAACATATGAGGGTCAGATAAATGACGTACTAAGACTAGCAGTTACTAGAAAGCAACTCACCTACTAACTCAAGACAGAGTACATGACGAGAAATGATGTAGAGGAACAGTAACAAATAATCCATAGCGAAGGAAATTCAGAAATAACGGCAGAGGAACAAAAAGGAAGCTTGACATTCACCAACAACTAATAAGAAAAGTACAAACTCGCTTTTTGACATGAAGCATAGATCATTCTTATAAACCTTGGAAAATATTTCTAAATATTAAAGATTCAATCCACAAGCTAGAAGTACAGAAATATCCTCTACTATTCCTAAGAATTTGTTGTGTGCTAGAAGGAATTCTAGCTTCTTCATAGTTAATCTTCATTGGAAGCCAAAGGAGGATGGCAATGAGGCATATATACTGCTAGATGATTATGGCCATCTCGGACATAATATAACATAACCAAAATTATCAAGATATATATTTTTAAATATTAGCTTTCAAATAGGAGATAAATATTATCTACTTATAGCAAAGAGGATGGAGATTGGCCACTGTTTACATAGTATACAAACAAGTATGAATCATAATGCTTCCTACTGACGTTGTAAAACTTCGGTAGCCTTCTTACGAGCTTAAAAAGCATCTTCTTATAAAAATGGATGGTTTGATGACTGTAAGCAATGACATACAAATACACTGATGTGTAATTTGTAATGCTGGAGGCTTTATTTATAACCTCTCGGACAAGTGAACTAGCTACAAAATGCACAAAATCAGGCACTGTCATTAAAGGAAGAGTTTTGAATTCAGAAAAATAGGACAAGATATAACCTTCTGCAAATCAAAATATATCGAAAAAATAAATACAACATCAACAGAAAACCATTAACAGTACTCATGAATATCTTTTAAACCTTACAAGTTACTGAAGAAACAAATTCTTGTAAAATACATCTTATACAACAATCTTGTTAGAATTTGTATTGCCACTCGTCTGTAGGCCATAATTATTATAACCAGACCCTAGCATTCTATTAATTTGGTATTACTAGTAGACAAAAAGCATGACCATCAATTCATTTTAAGTCCATCAAAAGAAAGGAAAACATAGTCCATAAATGGATTACTTCAATGGAACAATACACAAATAGAAATTCTAGACACAATATCAGAATTCACCATCATCAACAATGTCCCAAATACATACCTTCTTCCAGTAAATTTTGGGTTAGATGGGCCGTTGGTGCCCTTTCTGCTTCGATGGTGCAGGTGAACTCGAGGATTCCCCGATATGGTGGTGGTAGCCTTGCTCGAAATCCTAATCAAACGAAAATCAAACCAAAATTAAAGAGAATAAGAGAGAAGAAGACTCTAAAACCAAAATAAAAGAAGAATGTACCCGATGGAGGTCTTCTCGCCTTTTTGCGACTTCACTAGTGATGGAGGAGTGCCGGACGTGGTGGGCGGCCACATCCAGAGGAAGCGAGAGAGGGAGGAATGAGAGGGAACCGTGAAAGTGAAAGTGAAAATGGAGTGCAGGAATTGTGATATTTTTTCCTATCTAACACCTAGCTCCCTCACGTGGAATGCATGTGAGTGTTATTATTTTAATTTTGTAGTTATCTTTGTAACAATTTTTATTGTTACAAAAGTTATAAAAATTTAAAAAAAAATAGAAAATTAGAATTTTAGTAACAGATTTGTAATTTTTGTAACGATTATTAGTGTTACAAGAGTGTCACTGTAATAACCGTTACTAATTGTAAAAAAAAATGTGTTACAAATTGACGATTTTGGTGTAGTGACTATTGAGCTCATCAAAGGTAAAGTCAATAGATTCTTCAACAATCATACATGTTTTATTGAAAACTCTATATCCCTTACTCTTAGCACCATATCCGATAAATATTCCTTCATCTGCTTTAGATCGAACTTACCCAAGTTGTCCTTGGTGTTCAGAATAAAACAGCGACACCCAAAAACTTTAAAATATGAAATATTTGGAATCCTTCCAAACCACAGCTCATATGGTGTTTTTTCGAGATAGGTCGAATCAACACCCTATTTAAAATATGACAGGCTGTACTAACAGCTTCTTCCCAAAAATATTTTAGAAGATTATGTTGATTTAGCATGACCCTAGATATTTCGCTTAGAGTACGATTCTTCCGCTCCACAACACCATTCTGTTGAGGGGTTTTAGGACAAGAAAATCATGGTAATATCTACTATCATCACAAAACTTTTTGAAATCTGTATTTACGAATTCGCCACCATGATCACTTTGGATATGAGTAATCATGAAGCCTTTTTCGTTTTGTACTTTCTTACAAAAAAATTTGAAATTCAAAAATTGTATCACTCTTTTTTGATAAAAAGTAAGTCCATGTATAACGAGAGAAATCGTCGACTATAACAAAGGCATAGAGTTTACCACCAAGACTGGTGACTCTATTGGGACCGAATAAATCCATATGTATTAATTATAAGGGTCTAAAAGTACTTACAATGTTAATGGATTTAAACTAAAACCTAGTTTCTTTGTTTTTTTCACAGTCAGCACATACCGTGTCTCCTTTGAATGTGATTTTTGAGAGTCCTTTTACCAACTTTGTAGTACATAATCGTGAGATAGTGTCCATATTGACATGTCCTAGCCTCATGTGCCATAGCCAGCTTTCATCTTGGTTGGCTACCAGACACTTTCCTGCATTGTTAGTAATTACTAAAAAGAAAACATAAATGTTGTCTTCCATAATCCCTTCATATACGGGATTACTGGATGACAAATCATATATAGAGCATTTGTCTTTTACAAAGTTGATACCATAACCATTATCTGCCATGTGACTTATACTCAGTAGGTTATGTTTCAACTCCGTAACTAGACAGACGTCGTTTATTACTAGTTAGGGAGTCATACCAACAGTGTCGTTACCAATAATATCACATCTCAAGTTATTGCCGAAGGAAATGTATTCTTCTTTTTTTATCGATAGCGTAGCGAACAAGGATGCATCACCAGTCATGTGCCGCAAACATCCGCTATCGAGAATCCACTTGCTTCTAGCATGAGAGGGTTGAGGGTCCACCTACAAAATAAGTAGATGAATCCTTTGGTACCCATTTCTTGAAGGGTACATTTTAATTAGTCTAAGGTATCCAAACAAGTGTTTGATTGTCAACAAGCTTTCTTGCTAGACAATACTACGATATGTGCCCATGAGTACCACAGTACGTGCAAGTAAGTTTTAAAAAAGTGCTCTTTGTTTCTATGTTGACATGCATTTGTGTCTTCTTTGAAAACCTATATGTGAAAGCATAATTATGATTAACGTGTTGCTTGCGTGTTTTCTGTGGTTTAGTCCTCTTAGTTATATGCTTAGCATTAGGACTAACCTTAGACTGTGTAACAGGGATGGCCTGTTTGCCTAACTTGATTTCTAACTTTTTTGAAATCACACAAGACTCTTCATATTTGGCAGTCATATCAATAAGTCTTTGTTCTGTGACTAAGTGCCTCTTCTTTTCTATGTCATAAAGATCTTGTATTTTGACATAGTCTCTTTCTTTCTTTTCGATGGTGAAGATAGCCTCATGATAGTCTACTTGGAGCTTGGCTATCTCATCCATGTTACCGATAGCAAATGTCTCTTTAATGTCTTCAAGAAGGTTAGACAATCTTGCTACTTCGGTTGTGCAAGCCTTAACCTCTTTGCAAGATTGTTTGTACTTGTCTAACACATTTCTGTGTTCGTCAAGTAGTTCGCTAAAGACTGTCTCTAATTCATCGAAAGTAAAATTATCATATAGAAGGTTAGAGGATACCTTATCGAATGCCATAAGACATACATTGGCAGTGCTGCAGGGTCTATCTTCTTCCTCTGACTCACTGGCCTCACTTTTATGCCAGATGCTTGTATTTGCATACTTTTGACCTATTGTAGCTTTTTTGCTTGAACTTGATCTATCATATGGACTGCTTTTCTTTGATAATGGATAATTCTTTTTGATATGCCCTGACCTCTTGCATCTGAAGCATATGGTTTCTTCTTCATTGCTCTCGTGGACGTCTTTCTTTTTTCGGTTTGATCTCTCAAACTTCAAAAATATTTTGAAGTTCTTTACTAGCAGGGCTGCTCATCACCACTAGATGATTCTTCGTCAGAATCATTGTATGGAACTCTTTTTGCTTGTGCTTTGAAGGCGATAGACTTTCCTTTGGGATTGCTTCTTCAAATTCTTGTAAGTCCAACTCATGAGTCATTAGTTTGCCCAAAAGTGTCTCCAGAGTCATTATGGTAAGATCGTTTCCTTCAATGATCGCAGTTGGATAGAGCCCGTAGCACCTTTTTGATCTTCTCATAGTTATTATAATCCTTACCAAGTTTTTGCAAAGGATTAGTAATACCTAGAAAACGAGTAAACATCTGTGTAATTGACTCGCCGGGTTTTATTTTAAACATCTGTGTAATTGACTCACCGGGTTTTATCTTAAATGATTCATACTTCTGTGTTAGTCTGCTGATTTTATATTCCTTCACTTGGGAGGTAGCTTCGTGAGTACCTCAAGAAGTTTTTAAATTTTATGAGACGTAGTACAGGTAGAGACACGATTAAACTGCGTTTTGTCAATTACAGAGAAAAGTACATTGATGGCACGTGCATCTAGACTAGCCTGTCTTTTTTTGGTCTGTGTATTTGTCGTATGGCTTGTCTACAAGTACACCCTCAATCATTATTCTAGCCAGTTTTTTATAACCGTCAATTACTATAGAGCAAAGATCAAAGTCAAGACACACTTTAGAAAGAAACTCATTTGTATTTTCTAATATGTGTAATTTGTTCCATCAAATAGTGTGGGTATATTTGTGGATTGTCCTTTACCGTTGAATATTGATTTTACGGTTGCCATATATACTCTCTAGAGTGTTATATTAGAATATAACCTGCTTTGATACCAATTGTTGGACCGTTGAGCACCTCTAGAGGGGGGTGAACAGAGTGTGTGCATATACAGCAAAAATAATCACCACTTTAAAAAATAACAGATTATAAGCTATGGCAGATATAAGAGACAGTAAATTAAATACAGTAATCAAGGGATAGAAGATCAAACTCAATGAACACTGTATAATATACTAGTTTTTCTCTGAGAGGACTAATCCAGTCGTGAGTACTCTTGCCCACTGTTAATCTACTATTCATAAGCTAAATGAGAGCTTGCCGTCTCTTTACAACACCGTGCCGAGGTGACGAGCGCACGATCGACCCCAACAAACTTGAATACAAAAATTGAAAAGTTTTTTGATTACGACCTCTTTACAACTCTTTGAATCAAAGACTCTAAATCGAACAAAATATTACTGGCTTTGGCTAAGAGTGGTATAGGCGAGATTTGAAAGCTTTAGAATGATGAAAGGACACTTAGAAATAGATAGAGAGAAGAGTGAATGAGTGATTTAGAAATATGAAAATCTTTCTCTATTTATAGTATTTTTTCTGACCGAACTCGGGCAGAACTCGGTCTGAGTTTGGATGCTAAAATACTACATTCAAACATTGTATGCAGATTTGCTGGGAAAAGAATTTCGAAAATCTCTTGACCGAACTCGGATCGAACTCGGACCGAACTCGGTCAGAGTTCTGGCCAAATTTTGTCTAGTCCGAATGGGATTTTTGGTGATCCAAATTGCATAGGTTTTTTGGCTATAAGGATGTATGGAATTTAATAGGATTTTAGGTAGGCTTTTTGGATTGGTGGACTGAGAAAACCTAAGCCCATAATATTTCGAATGATCTTACATTTTATATTTCCTAAACTCAATAAAGTAAAAATTACAGAAGAAAATATAAAACGACTCGATCTGGATTTCGATACAATCTTGTCTGGATGATGATGGATATAGACGTAGTACGTTCTTTTGATATTGATTTCGGTAACCTGTAGTACTTGTAGTAGTTCGTATATTTTGCGTATCGACTTAAGTTATCGTTGATTATCAAAATCAGGGTGACCATTTAGCCAATGTGTTAACAGTTTCAAACAGATTCAGTTTAAGCTTCCCAGATGCAGTGCCCGTACGCCCAAGAAAGTTATGCACGTAGCATTCCTACGTGCAAAATCACCATGTGCGCATAACATATGCACGCATGAATGGATCATTCTATTGTCTATAAATAGAAGGATTATTCCTTTATTTAATCTTTATCTCTCTTCCACCCAGATTTTCACACATTCAGAGAACCAGAGCTTACCTCAAGAGAGCCGAATCGCCGTCCATCCGAAGACTTGCATTCACATCATGACCGTGCTTCGATCATCAACAGAGTAAAGAATCAACTCTCCATCGCAACTGTTCATAGAAAAACAAAAGTGTACTCGAAAGATCCCATCGAGGATCCCCGTTGTACTCTGTTCATTTGTTATTTGTAAAAGTTTTTTTGATACTTTTTAAAGACAAACAAGCTTGCGACTATATTGGGGATCACTTTTTTTTTCCAATGGAAAGGTTGTGTCACAATTTGATGACAGCAAACTGGGCTCCTCCCAGAAGACACTAGTGGTGCGCTTCGATCAGCAAGTGTACGAGGAGTTCATCTCTGATGGTAGTACGAGTCCTTCGAAGCAGCTGCCAATCGAAGAAAACTCGCTA
The DNA here is from genome assembly GCA_029216955.1 of Iris pallida. Classification (NCBI taxonomy): domain Eukaryota; kingdom Viridiplantae; phylum Streptophyta; class Magnoliopsida; order Asparagales; family Iridaceae; genus Iris; species Iris pallida. The sequence continues at coordinate 11,053,971 of JANAVB010013397.1, forward strand.
AGCCTTGGTACCTAAGGGCGATGTGTTGAGCACCAAAACTGAAGGAGTTGCGCCAGTGCAGTCACTCCTTCCTACTGACATCATCAGCAAGCAAGAGGCTGCTTCTGGAGTAGTGCATCTGCCAGGGAAGCATAATATTGACTGCAACTCCCAACATGCTTCGTCTCAATCGAAGAAAATGCACTGGAAGAAGAAGGGCACAACTACACTCCCGTACATGGGCTCTGCTGCATAAGGAAAACTGTAGCTTCCCTTCCCGAATTTTTTTTTTATTATTTATTTGATTTAAATAGTGATTTTAGAATTTTATAAATGTTTGTCTAGTTAATTATTAGGGTAGATGATTTTAGCCATGGTTGAGTTTTGAAATACCAGACGACTAGGAATTATGGCACGGATAGTGCAGTGACGTGCCTTGACTAGTGTATTAGTCATACCAGGGAAGACCCAGCCATAAGTGTGCACTAACTAGAAGAAACCAGGCCAAGTTGCGACTTAACCCCTATAGGCGAATAATTAATTATTAATTAGATTAATGATTTTGGGAGAACCGGTTGTACTAAACTAGTCGGACTTGACCCGAGCCAAACCCAAATCCATGTAGACAGGTAGTACGACCAGAGACGTTCTTGTAGGGGCATATTTATTTTATATATATATTCGTATTTTATTTTAAGGTACTAACAAATATTTTCCCTAAATATTTGTTATGTATAAGTGTTATTGATATTAAAATATGATGAGTATTTTCTTAAAATGCTATTTTAGATTTTGGGATTTTTAGGCTATATGTAAGCTTGTGTACATAGTAGTATATTCAAGTATGTGAATAATAGTCTTTATAAATAAATTATTTTTCTAATTAATTGTTATATATATAAATATATAATATCAATTTACTGATATTGATTGAATATTAAATATAATATATATTATTTTGCCATTTTAATTATCTTGGATATATATATATAAATATATATATATATATATATATATATATATATATATATATATATATATATATATATATATATATATATATATATATATATATATATATGTATGTATGTATATGTGCGTATGCGTTTGAATATATATAAATAAATATATGTATTTGTGTGTGAATATATATATATATATATATATATATATATATATATATATATATATATATATATATAGGTATTTATATATAGACGTATATATAAATATATAGGTATTTATATATATGTGGATAAATGTTTACATAGATATACATATAAATCAAATAAAAGAAAATACAAAAGAAGAGCAAGAGAAGCAGTAACTGGCCCAGCCAGCTCGGCCCAGGCCCAAAGGCCAGGCAAAGCAACAGAGAACCCCCACACAGGAATTCCCTCAGCCCCGATTTTGTTGATGCTGCGTATATATATATATTGAGAACGTCGAGAGAAGAGAGAAAGCGAGAACTACATCAAACCCTAAACCTCATACTACGCCACCACCCCTAGGAGCACCACCCGCGCACGCGCCAGCCCCACCGTGGGCGGCCGTCGGCCGGCGACGGAGTCGCCGGAGGCCACATGCGCGCGTGTAAAGCTGAGAAACAGCAGCAGCAACAACAGCCCTGAGAGCCGACTTCGAGGTATGATCCCTCTCTCAATACTCCACTATTTTACGCACCGAAAATTGCTATGGAGAGCCTAGTTGACCCCCTTCAATCCTGTTTATGCAGAATTAATTCTACTGAACTATATCGATCAGAAGATCATCGCAAAAATCCCGAGAAACCTATTCCAAATAGAATATTTGACAGTCCTTGAACCCATATTGGAGGATCAATCCCGATCAATCCAGCGACCATTTTGGTAAACCCTCTGAATAGTGTTGAAGACAACATGTAGGGCTTCATAACCTAGTTTGTAGTTTCGAATTTTATCAACTACGTGCAAAGAAATCAGTTTTTAAAGTTCGAGAAAAATAGGTTTAAAAATAGTTTTCAAAATTATAAAACCTTCGATACGACGTGCGTCCCACCATTTCGGGCGACGTGGTCGCGAGCCGAAAGCATCGAAAGGTGCGTAACGGCTTCGTGGTCGTGTGAGCTTTGACGGAATTCAAATTGGTCGCGTGTGCGCGACGAATTTGATGCGTATCCGTCAAAATTTACCGTATCGGCCTCTGTGCAAGTTTCCCAATTACTTCGTGCACGCTCGTCAGATCGAGACAAAACTTGCGCCAATAGGACCGTATCGTTTTTCTGGTCCTGTATGCCAAGTTTGGTCCGATTCTGAGACAGTTGAATCGGAACGCCGTTTTGCGGGCCCCACGGTCCGATTCAATAGGCGATTTTGTGCACGGCCCCTCGGAATCCAAAATTGGACATACCGTTGGGTTCGTATCATCAAACCGGATCCGTAAACATGTAGTTTGACGATTTTAGGGACCATTGACTCTGGCACGCTTTTCGGTGCAAAGTGGGTCCAACGGCGGACATCGTTTTTGCCCAAAATTACCGTTTTGCCCCTGTGTCCAGAATTGGACTTAAGGACAGGCAACCCTAGCTAATTTGACTATTCTAACAACATCGGTAATGTTTATTTCTGTCACACCCCAGAACCAGAATACTGGAGAGCGGGGGCAGACATAGCCAGCTACGTATATTGAAATGGATTCCATCTCGCTATACGGTCACGGCTGTCTAGGATACATGAGGGTTTATCTACAAGCCAACAGTCTCTTAGGGTCATGAGCAAGCCTAGTGTCTCAATCATAAGCAAGTAAGTAAGAGTCACAAGATGTATGATCATTAAATATACAATAATAAGGCGTCCCAAATATTACATATTCAGCTGATCATGAAGCTAGTCGTTACAAAATGTTAGGACTAGCAAGAGTTTAGTCATACATGATCAACCTTAGGATTTGTCAATCATGTTACAGCCCGTAGGCAGACAGTAAGTAAGTGCAATCGAGCTAAACAGGTGCTCGTCGGCTAAACGCCTCAAAAGAATATTTTTACAATAGAGTGGGAGAGCCAAAAATAACCCACTCGTTGCCAGGGTTCCGTCTAGTGGCCACCATCTGGCTGGATAGTCGGTAGATCCTCTGGAGCTGCTCCGAAATCTGGCCACACAAAACCAGCTGGGTCAGACCCCAGAAAGAGCAAGTGCCACAAAGTAGGCTTCACTTAAGAACTAAAACCAACAATCAGCACAAGAATATAAATATAAATAAAATAAGGATTGGAATAAAAGGAAACATATCAGGATGATATACGACGAGATAACCATGGAACTATTCAGATAGCCAGGTTATAACCCGTAAACCAAACAAGGACCGGGGTTGTAACCCTTCGTCTGAACGGAGCTTGGTTTCTCACCATTTATCGGTAAAATAAATACAAGCATTCTGGTCATTCAATAATCTGGAACAGGATCAGGATAAGACTAGACTGGTTAGACTCCATCCAATCATTCCACGGCCAAGCAAGAACTACGGCTTGATACTTTAACTAACTAGGGTTGTCACAAGCCTAATTATTAACAAGATGCAGTGAGATTATTCCACAGCAACAAGCCCTGCAGACCATCCAGGTCACCCAGGTCGAGAGATTAGGGTTGAATTCAGGTGGGTACATCGTCCAGGAAACGCATGTACCCTTAAGCAGTTTGAAGGGTACAACACATGACAGTGTGCTGGAAATGTGCCCTACTCGACGGCAGGCTACAGATCCCAAGCGCTCCCAGGTAACGGGATTGCCTGTAGCTGGAAAATCTCTTCATGACTAATGTATTAATCTAGTTGTTAACCTTAGTCCATTTTAGTAGGTACTCCTGACCGTGGTACTCAGGAGTCCCCTCCTAGACATGATGCAAGACAGGACTGGATTATTTGTACAAGCAAAATCACCCACGGTGTCCAGGATTAATTATACAGGTCATGTCATGTCAGGTAGCCGTCGCAACAGCTGATCAGATATATCATGTCAGGTCTTCATGTCAAGTGTACTTGTCAGGAGTGTGCCACGACGGGCCACTATCAGGTCATGTTACGGTATTATGTCAGGAGTGCACCACTACGGGTCACTGTCGTGTCATGCTCAAGTATCATTCCAAACATATTAAGCAAATCCATAATTATCAAGTTCATGACAAAAGGCGTAAGGATATAAAATGGACGTTAAATATCTAATAAAATATCAATATACAGGGCTATAGAAGATCAAGGGTAATCAGGCTACGCTCAAGCCAGGCTACGCTCAGGCTAGCGTACGCTCAGGTCTGCGTACCAAGGGATCCATACACTTCCAATGGGAAGCGTACGCAAGGGTCAGCGTACACAAGGGCACGCTCAAGCTACAGGTCAGCGTACGCTCAAGCTAGCGTACGCTCAAGACTGCGTACGCTCGAGCTAGCGTACGAAAGGGGCCAGCGTACGTCTTGCTCGCTTAAGCTAGCGTACCAAGGCACGCGTACGCTCAAGACACGCTGCCAACAGGCAGCGTATCAAGGTGAGCGTACGCTCACTAAAGAGCAGCGTACGAAGGCTAGCGTACGCTCGCTAAAGAGCAGCGTACGAAGGCTAGCGTACGCTCGCTAAAGAGCAGTGTACGACTCAGCGGTATAAGCTAAAAAGCTAGCTCACTGTTCACTGTCTTCTCCAAATGGCAAGAACAGCAAGAACTCTAAAGTTGAATCTAAGCTTCAATTGTCCAAATCTTGGTCAAAACAAGTCCGAATCCAACTTTCCAAAGGTCAAAATTGGGTAGAATGAAATTTTCTAAAACATGGAACCATAAAAACTTGAAAACAAGCAAGTTTAATAGATAAAAACCACCAAAATCCGAAAGTAGCAAAACTCTAGATCTACAAGAATTAAAGCCTCAAAATGGAAAATGACAAGTTCTAATGTGGTTTAGAATCATGAGGAGAAGCTAATGAAACCATCAAAAGGAGTTCTCTTGTGGAAGTAAGTTGCACTTGCCTATGGTTGGGGAGTTGTGGAGAGGAAGGAAGAAGAAGAAGAAGAAATAAATGAGAGTTATGGAGGAGAGAGAAGGTTGGTGGGGATAATAAAGGGGGGGTTGTGGTAGAAATGAAGGAGAAGCATAGGCTAAGGTGTTCCACCCTTGGCGCATGATGAACCAAGCAGTGGGCCGGCCGAACCAAGCCAACCCAAACCGAGAGTTAAACCAAGCCGAGAGCCAAACCAAGGAGATATGCAAATACAATATAAAATACGTATACGTATTCCAAATACGTAATACGAACAACAAGCATTACAACTCTACCCACCTTAAAAGAATTCCGTCCTCGGAATTTAATTAAGAGGCTAGAGGGACAAGAACAAGCTACACTAATAACAAGCAAGCTATACTAGGCAATCAATAAATCACGCAAGCAAGGAATCGAAGACATGAGGCATAAGAAAGACATTATACCTCACGAGTCAAACAAGTCGGGATATCGCGATCGGATATCATCCTCACGCTCCCACGTTGACTCTTCCAAAGAGTGATGACCCCAAGCAACTCGGACTAACTTGATAGTCTTGTTCTTGAGGATCTTCTCTCTTCGATCTAATATAGACACGGGCCTCTCCTCATACGAAAGGTTGGTACCAACATCCAATTCTGAATGATCCAGGATATGGCTCGGGTCCGGGATATACCGTCGTAATTGGGATACATGGAATACGTCATGCACCTCGTTTAGCGACGGTGGAAGAGCGAAACGATATGATACATCTCCTACTCGCTCCAGAATGTCAAACGGTCCTACATACCTAGGACTAAGCTTTCCCCGTACGCCAAAGCGAATGACACCACGGTTAGGCGAAATCCTCAGGAATACATGATCGTCGACTGAGAACTCGAGAGGACGCCGATGAGAATCCGCCCAATGACGCTGGCGATCTTGGGCAACTCGAAGGTGATCTCTGACTCGCCTGATTACTTCAACGGTCTGAGCAATCATTTCTGGACCAAGCATCTGCCTCTCTCCAACATCATCCCAGGCTAACGGGGATCTGCACTTTCTGCCATACAGTGCCTCGAACGGTGCCATCTGGATACTGGCCTGGAAACTATTGTTGTACGAGAATTCCACCAGGTGCAAATGATCTTCCCATGAACCACCGAAGTCAAGCGTGCAAGACCGCAACATGTCTTCAAGAGTCTGGATCGTGCGCTCCGACTGGCCATCCGTCTGCGGGTGATAAGCTGAGCTGAACTGAAGATGAGTCCCCAAACTCTCTTGCAAGCTACGCCAAAAGTGCGACGTAAATCTTGAATCTCGGTCCGAGGTGATACTGACTGGGACACCGTGCAATCTGACGATCTGCCTGAGGTACATCTCCACTAGCTGAGCTGTCGACTGACCAACTCTGAACGGGAGAAAGTGCGCTACCTTGGTAAGCCTGTCCACAATGACCCAAATAGCATCTCTACCAGCTGGGGATCTAGGTAATCCAGTCACGAAATCCATGGTCACATGCTCCCACTTCCATTCTGGAATCGGTAAGGGCTGAAGAAGTCCAGCCGGTCTCTGATGTTCGGCTTTAACTTGTTGGCAAACCAAACACCGAGAGACAAATTGAGCTATCTCCCGCTTCATGCCATTCCACCAGAAGTACTGACGGATATCACGGTACATCTTCGTACTGCCAGGATGGATGGAATACTGAGAACTGTGCGCCTCTGACATGATCTCCTGTCTGATATCTCCATTCGGTATACAAAGACGCTTACCATGTCGAAATGTACCATCCTCATGAATACATAACTCTGGTCTTCGTCCTGCCTCACACTCTGCTCTGATTCGCTGAAGCTTGAAATCTGCCGATTGTGCCATCCGGATCCTCTCAACTATGGTGGACTGAACTTGCATACTGGCCATCAGGGCCACACTGGAAGGAAGAACGACTTCAATACCCATATTCTGAAGATCTGCTAACAACTCTGGTTGTGCTGTTAGAAAGTAAACTTCCGTTCTCCTGCTCAATGCATCTGCTACGACATTGGCCTTCCCAGGATGATACTGCAGGTTGACATCATAATCCACAAGAAGCTCCAGCCATCTCCTCTGACGCATGTAAAGATCTTTCTGGGTGAAAACATACTTCAGGCTCTTGTGTCGGTGAAAATCTCCACCCTATCTCCGTACAAGTAGTGCCTCCACAACTTAAGTGCAAACACCACTGCTGCCAGCTCCAAGTCATGGGTTGGATAATTCCTCTCATGATCACGAAGTTGTCGTGATGCATAAGCTATCACCTTCCCATGCTGCATCAGAACACATCCTAAACCTCTGCCTGAAGCATCACAATACACTGAGAATCCTCCGGTTCCATCTGGAAGCGTGAGAATAGGAGCTGTTATCAGGCCTCGCTTCAACTGCTCAAAAGAACTCTGACACTCTGCTGTCCAAGCAAACCGTGCATCCTTGCGGGTCAACTGTGTCAATGGCGCTGAAATCCGAGCAAAGTTCGAAATAAACCGCCGGTAGTAGCCGACCAATCCAAGAAAACTACGAACCTCTGCAACTGTGCTGGGCACTGGCCATGACTCAATAGCCACAATCTTCTGGGGATCCACTTCTACTCCTCCTCTGGTGATGATATGACCCAAGTACGAAATGCGATCGAGCCAGAACTCGCATTTACTGAACTTGGCATATAACTGGTGCTCCCGGAGAATCTGAAGAACCACATGGAGATGCTGCTCATGCTCCGCCTCACTCTTGCTGTAGACCAGAATGTCATCCAAGAACACAATCACAAACTGATCCAAGTAAGGCATGAAGATGCGATTCATGAGGTCCATGAATACGGCCGGCGGATTGGTTGCTCCAAAAGGCATAACAAGGAACTCCCAATGCCCATATCTCGATCTAAAAGCTGTCTTCGAGATGTCCTGCTCTCTGACTCGGATCTGATAATAACCTGAGCGCAAATCAATCTTCGAGAAGACTGAAGCCCCCTTGAGTTGATCAAACAAGTCATCTATCCTCGGAAGAGGATATCTGTTCTTGATTGTCACTGAGTTCAAGGTACGATAATCAACACATAACCTGGACGTACCATCCTTCTTTTTCACAAGAAGCATCGGGGCTCCCCAAGGCGATCCACTAGCACGAATGAATCCCTTGGTTCTAAGTTCTTCAATCATCTTGTACAATATCTCCAACTCTGATGGCGCCATCCTGTAGACTCTCTCTGATACTGGGGCTGTCCCGGGAATCAAGTCTATAGTGAACTCGATCTCCCGCTCCGGAGACATACCTGGAAGCTCTTCTGGAAAAACATCTAGGAACTCATCCACTATCTTGGGCAACTGAACTGCTGCTACTGCCATCCGCAATATCGGAGGAGAAGGCTCAACCTCACCTCGAGAGAAAGAAAACTCTGGCTCTCCTGGAATGCTAAAAACAACCCTACCAATATGGCAGTCTATTCTAGCATACTGGTTCCTCAACCAATCCATCCCTAGGACCACATCATAATCGGCCATCGGGAATTCTATCAATCTAGTGGGGAATTCTCTACCGCTAACTACGATCCGACACGAGAAAAACACTCTATCTACACCCACAAGTCCGTTACCAGTAAGTATATTAAGCCTTACTGATAATGACTCGGGCTCCAATCCTACCCGTGTCGCGAATCGTGCAGACATAAAAGAATACGATGCACCAGAATCAAATAAAGCTGAAGCTGGAAAGGAGTTGACGAGAATAGTACCTGCCACTACCTCTCCTGGTGCCAACTCTTCCTCCACGGTCATCACCATAGCCTGACCATGCCCTCGGGGTGCTTATCCCCTATGCTGAATTCCTCGCTGCCTATTCTGACTTAAGGCCTGGGCTTGCGCATACTGCTGGGGCTCTGTTGCTGAAATGCCTGGGACTGAGGCGGCAAGGGCCTCGTCAATGGATACTGCTGCTGCTGCTGCTGGACCGGTGCGGGTCCTCTCACCGAAGAACTAGAAAGGTGGGACGAGGATGAACCACCCCTGTTCGGGCAGGATTCAACCCTATGGTCTGGTGCTCCACAAGCCAGACACAATCCCTGTGCCCTGCGACATTCTGCCACCACATGGTCTGGCTTCCCACAATGAGAACAACCCACTGCGGAAGGTTGCTTCTGCTTCTGCTGCTGAGGGTGCGTCGGAGTTGAATGCTGAACCGACGTTACTGAGGCCGCTCGCCTCGGAGCTCCAATAGTCAAAGCCCTGGCTGCGGGGGCTGGTGCTGAAGACTGATTCATCTGGCCGTGAGATCTCTTCCGACCTCCGGCCCTATCCACAATCCTCTGGGAGGTATACTCATGCCTCCTAGCTGCTCTCAAGACTGCATCAAAAGTCTGATGCTCAAACTGCTCAACTGCCAATAGAATCTCTAGGTGAAGCCCCTGCTGGAATCGCTGGACTCGATCATACTCGGTTGCCACCAAGGTGGGAGCAAACCGACTGAGTATCGAAAACTCGGCCGCATATCCGTCGACCGTCTTGCCTCCTTGCTTCAGATTGGTAAACCTCGTCTGCAGATCATACCGAGCCACGACATCGAAATACTTGGTCTGGAATCTCTTCCTGAACACTGCCCAAGCAATAGGTGCTGCTAATCCAATGGCCTGCGCTGCCCACCAGCTGCGGGCAAGATATAATAGTTGTAGGCGCACAACTGCCACCTTCTCGTTCTCTGGAGTCCTGGCTGCTTCTAGAATCACCTCTGTGTCCTGAAGCCAAGCATCTGCGGCGATAGCATCTTCACTACCGTCAAAGAAGGGAGGGTTCAAGCGCTTGAAGCTGTTGGCCGCGCTGTTACCCTGATGACCACCCCGGGTCAAAGCATCTGCCACTGCCTGGTGCAAGGCATCTCCACGCCGGTCTTGAGAAGCTATCAAGGTCCTGACGAGTCCTACCAAAGTGCCGTCATCAGGCTCGACAGGCTGAACTGGCTGGACTGGTGGTTCTCCGTCAGAGGGCACGACTCTGGAGGCTACTCCGGAATGCTGGGCTTGATCTCCAGGTTGCTGCTGGTCCGCGGGAGGTGCTCCGCCTTGCTGGCCAGCAGGTCCAATGCCGCTGAAGAAGACGACATAGGGAACAATAAAGAAGGACCAGGACAGGTCAACGATACAAGCATATGATCAGGACAAGAATCCAGGGATTCAGAAGATACGAGCAAAGATCAAGGACGAATACTGATTGAGACATCTATTCGGTAAACCCTCACATATCTTGATTTACAAGACCTGCATGGGCCACACTTAAACCATGTCACGCTCCAGAACCAGAATACTGGAGAGCGGGGGCAGACATAGCCAGCTACGTATATTGAAATGGATTCCATCTCGCTATACGGTCACGGCTGTCTAGGATACATGAGGGTTTATCTACAAGCCAACAGTCTCTTAGGGTCATGAGCAAGCCTAGTGTCTCAATCATAAGCAAGTAAGTAAGAGTCACAAGATGTATGATCATTAAATATACAATAACAAGGCGTCCCAAATATTACATATTCAGTTGATCATGAAGCTAGTCGTTACAAAATGTTAGGACTAGCAAGAGTTTAGTCATACATGATCAACCCTAGGATTTGTCAATCATGTTACAGCCCGTAGGCAGACAGTAAGTAAGTGCAATCGAGCTAAACAGGTGCTCGTCGGCTAAACGCCTCAAAAGAATATTTTTACAATAGAGTAGGAGAGCCAAAAATAACCCACTCGTTGCCAGGGTTCCGTCTAGTGGCCACCATCTGGCTGGATAGTCGGTAGATCCTCTGGAGCTGCTCCGAAATCTGGCCACACAAAACCAGCTGGGTCAGACCCCAGAAAGAGCAAGTGCCACAAAGGAGGCTTCACTTAAGAACTAAAACCAACAATCAGCACAGGAATATAAATATAAATAAAATAAGGACTGGAATAAAAGGAAACATATCAAGATGATATACGACGAGATAACCATGGAACTATTCAGATAGCCAGGTTACAACCCGTAAACCAAACAAGGACCGGGGTTATAACCTTTCGTCTGAACGGAGCTTGGTTTCTCACCATTTATCGGTAAAATAAATACAAGCATTCTGGTCATTCAATAATCTGGAACAGGATCAGGACAAGACTAGACTGGTTAGACTCCATCCAATCATTCCACGGCCAAGCAAGAACTACGGCTTGATACTTTAACTAACTAGGGTTGTCACAAGCCTAATTACTAACAAGATGCAGTGAGATTATTCCACAGCCACAAGCCCTGCAGACCATCCAGGTCACCCAGGTCGAGAGATTAGGGTTGAATTCAGGTGGGTACATCATCCAGGAAACGCATGTACCCTTAAACAGTTTGAAGGGTACAACACATGACAGTGTGCTGGAAATGTGCCCTACTCGACGGCAGGCTACAGATCCCAAGCGTGCCCAGGTAACGGGATTGCCTGTAGCTGGAAAATCTCTTCATGACTAATGTATTAATCTAGTTGTTAACCTTAGTCCATTTTAGTAGGTACTCCTGACCGTGGTACTCAGGAGTCCCCTCCTAGACATGATGCAAGACAGGACTGGATTATTTGTACAAGCAAAATCACCCACGGTGTCCAGGATTAATTATATAGGTCATGTCATGTCAGGTAGCAGTCGCAACAGCTGATCAGATATATCATGTCAGGTCTTCATGTCAAGTATACTTGTCAGGAGTGCGCCACGATGGGCCACTATCAGGTCATATCACGGTATTATGTCAGGAGTGCACCACTACGGGTCACTGTCGTGTCATGCTCAGGTATCATTCCAAACATATTAAGCAAATCCATGATTATCAAGTTCATGACAAAAGGCGTAAGGATATAAAATGGACGTTAAATATCTAATAAAATATAAATATACAGGGCTATAGAAGATCAAGGGTAATCAGGCTACGCTCAAGCCAGGCTACGCTCAGGCTAGCGTACGCTCAGGTCTGCGTACCAAGGGATCCATACACTTCCAATGGGAAGCGTACGCAAGGGTCAGCGTACACAAGGGCACGCTCAAGCTACAGGTCAGCGTACGCTCAAGCTAGCGTACGCTCAAGACTGCGTACGCTCGAGCTAGCGTATGAAAGGGGCCAGCGTACGCCTTGCTCGCTTAAGCTAGCGTACCAAGGCCCGCGTACGCTAAAGACACGCTGCCAACAGGCAGCGTATCAAGGTGAGCGTACGCTCACTAAAGAGCAGCGTACGAAGGCTAGCGTACGCTCGCTAAAGAGCAGCGTACGAAGGCTAGCGTACGCTCGCTAAAGAGCAGCGTACGACTCAGCGGCATAAGCTAAAAAGCTAGCTCACTGTTCACTGTCTTCTCCAAATGGCAAGAACAGCAAGAACTCTAAAGTTGAATCTAAGCTTCAATTGTCCAAATCTTGGTCAAAACAAGTCCGAATCCAACTTTCCAAAGGTCAAAATTGGGTAGAATGAAATTCTCTAAAACATGGAACCATCAAAACTTGAAAATAAGCAAGTTTAATAGATCAAAACCACCAAAATCCAAAAGTAGCAAAACTCTAGATCTACAAGAATTAAAGCCTCAAAATGGAAAATGACAAGTTCTAATATGGTTTAGAATCATGAGGAGAAGCTAATGAAACCATCAAAAGGAGTTCTCTTGTGGAAGCAAGTTGCACTTGCCTATGGTTGGGGAGTTGTGGAGAGGAAGGAAGAAGAAGAAGAAGAAATAAATGAGAGTTATGGAGGAGAGAGAAGGTTGGTGGGGATAATAAAGAGGGGGGTTGTGGTAGAAATGAAGGAGAAGCATAGGCTAAGGTGTTCCACCCTTGGCCCATGATGAACCAAGCAGTGGGCCGGCCGAACCAAGCCAACCCAAACCGAGAGTTAAACCAAGCCGAGAGCCAAACCAAGAAGATATGCAAATACAAGATAAAATACGTATACGTATTCCAAATACGTAATACGAACAACAGGTATTACAATTTCAGCTTTCGGAGACAGTTGTGATGATTTGGACTTTACGGCTCACCTGTTGATTATATTTTGTAGGATCTGCGTGCACCCTCCAGGCAAGTATACCTTGCCAGCTTGTACAGTATAATTTATATACATTTTTGTTATCTCGCTGCTGTTCTTTTCCTTACGTTCGTAATTGCTTTATTCCATGGCTAGTACACTCATCCTGTTATAGTTTTACTTTACATGTTTTTAGTTGCCTGTACATTCTTGTTCCTTTCTGTTATGATAGTTCTATCTGTTACACTGTGTTAGTTTCGTATGTATTCCTTGATAGAGTCGTCTAGTCCTACACCACGATTCCCTCGACTTGATTATAACTTGAGTTGACTTGACATGACTTGAGTAGGACATGACTTTGACATTCTATAGATTGTGAGTACTTACCTTGACTACGGTCTATAGGATTTTTATACTAGGATTGGATACTGTCTTTTTTGTGAGTACTTGCTTTGACTGCGATTGAGACACTATAGATTGTGAGTACTTGCCTTGACTGCAGTCTATAGCCTTGACCTATTAGCCATTTCTAGTATGGCATGCCAGTGTCTTAGGATCCTTGTGTTTAGATCTTGTGTCTTAGTTCACTTTGCCTCTTTGGATATTCTTGATTGTTTTTTACTTCTTTGTATATTTGTACTATTACATATTGGCTTGTATATTATGTATCTTGCTAGTCCTCTGAGGACCTGATGATCTCTTCAGGTTTATCGACTGCATGGAGTTAGTTAGCAGAGCGGGATGGTAGAGGATTGCGATGTATGATACAGGTATTTGCTTGTGATATTTCTTTATTGTCTTCTTATGCTTTTATATTCCGTACCATGTTATATTCTGCTTATTTATAGACTCACATCATTCTTGGAGTCTAATCGAACAATATTCTAATGGACTGCAGACCATGACCCATAATTGTTCATTCTTGTTTTATTTGATTCTTGTGGATTAAGATATAGATTACCCTATTAGACATGATACCATGCTCTTGACAGCTTATACGTATTCGAGTCGAGCTGGAGTCCGCTTGATGCGTAGCTTGCTTGCTCACGTGCTCGCGTCCGAAAACCGGGTGCGGGTCGTGACAAGTTTTTGTGGTGGTCCATGCAGGTTAGAGCATATCGTATCGGTTACATAACTGTACCGGTACGAGCCTGCGAACTTGACTAAACCCTTAGAAATCTCAATTCACACTGCCTTGAAAATTCTCCTAAAAATTCTCTACATCCTTGAAAACTCCATATTTGCTCTCGATTATACTCCCTTGCTTTCTGTACTATTGGTTCTCGTCCCTTTTATTTCGAGGTGACGAATGATCGTGCTGTTTAGAATTCATCAGAAATTCTTAAATTAGAGTATAATATTGCTTGGCTATTGAATATTTGGTTGTTTGTAGATATGAGGGATTATAGATGCCATATGCCTGGATATCTGCCGGTAGAATTGTTAGCAACTAGTTAGAAGTCCATATGACTTTAGTGACCGTGTTTTGAGGAGTAGTGTGACCAAAGGTGGGTAGAGGTCCTCGAAGCTTCGTAGTTACCAAAATGATTAAGAGGAGGATATAAACTTTTTTTGAGGAATTAAAATTGAGGAGATTAAGGTAATATTAGACTTTGAATTTTAAGGAATAGTATGAATTGGAATTTTGAGGACAAAATTATTTTAAGGTGGGTAGATTTGTAGCTTCCCTTCCCGAAATTTTTTTATTTATTTATTTGATTTAAATAGTGATTTTAGAATTTTATAAATGTTTATTTAGTTAATTATTAGGGTAGATGATTTTAGCCATGGTTGAGTTTTGAAATACCAGACGACTAGGAATCATGGCATGGATAGTGCAGTGACGTGCCTTGACTAGTGTATTAGTCATACCAGGGAAGACCTAGCTATAAGTGTGCCCTAACTAGAAGAAACCAGGCCAAGTTGCGACTTGACCCCTATAGGCGAATAATTAATTATTAATTAGATTAATGATTTTGGGAGAACCGGTTGTACTAAACTAGTCGGACTTGACCCGAGCCAAACCCAAATCCATGTAGACAGGTAGTGCGACCAGAGACGTTCTTGTAGGGGCATATTTATTTTATATATATATTCGTATTTTATTTTAAG
Organism: Iris pallida; assembly: GCA_029216955.1. NCBI lineage: Eukaryota > Viridiplantae > Streptophyta > Magnoliopsida > Asparagales > Iridaceae > Iris > Iris pallida. The sequence continues at coordinate 11,069,060 of JANAVB010013397.1, forward strand.
GTACTAACAAATATTTTCCCTAAATATTTGTTATGTATAAGTGTTATTGATATTAAAATATGATGAGTATTTTCTTAAAATGCTATTTTAGATTTTGGGATTTTTAGGCTATATGTAAGCTTGTGTACATAGTAGTATATTCAAGTATGCGAATAATAGTCTTTATAAATAAATTATTTTTCTAATTAATTGTTATATATATAATATCAATTTACTGATATTGATTGAATATTAAATATAATATATATTATTTTGCTATTTAAATTATCTTGGATATATATGTAAATATATATATATATATATATATATATATATATATATATATATATATATATATATATATATATATATATATGTATATGTGCGTATGCGTATGAATATATATAAATAAATATATGTATTTGTGTGTGAATATATATATAGACGTATATATAAATATATAGGTATTTATATATATATGTGGATAAATGTTTACATAGATATACATATAAATCAAAATAAAATAAAATACAAAAGAAGAGCAAGAGAAGCAGTAACTGGCCCAGCCAGTTCGGCCCAGGCCCAAAGGCCAGGCAAAGCAACAGAGAACCCCCGCACAGGAATCCCTCAGCCCCGATTCTGTTGATGCCGCGTATATATATATATTGAGAACGTCGAGAGAAGAGAGAAAGCGAGAACTACATCAAACCCTAAACCTCATACTACGCCACCACCCCTAGGCGCACCACCCGTGCACGCGCCAGCCCCGTCGTGGGCGGCCGTCGGCCGGCGACGGAGTCGCCGGAGGACACACGTCCGCATGTAAAGCTGAGAAACAGCAGCAGCAATAACAGCCCTGAGAGCCGACTTCGAGGTATGATCCCTCTCTCGATACTCCACTATTTTACGCACCAAAAATTGCTTCGGAGAGCCTAGTTGACCCCCTTTAATCCTGTTCATGTAGAATTAATTCTACTGAACTATATCGATCAGAAGATCATCGCAAAAATCCCGAGAAACCTATTCCAAATAGAATATTTGACAGTCCTTGAACCCATGTTGGAGGATCAATACCGATCAATCCAGCGACCATTTTGGTAAACCCTCTGAATAGTGTTGAAGACAACATGTAGGGCTTCATAACCTAGTTTGTAGTTTCGAATTTTATCAACTATGTGCAAAGAAATCAATTTTCAAAGTTCGAGAAAAATAGGTTTAAAAACATTTTTCAAAATTATAAAACCTTCGATACGACGTGCGTCCCGCCATTCCGGGCGACGTGATCGCGAACCGAAAGCATCGAAAGGTGCTTAACGGCTTCGTGGTCGTTTGAGCTTTGACGGAATTCAAATTGGTCGCGTGTGTGCGACGAATTTGATGCGTATCCGTCGAAATTCACCGTATCGACCTCTGTGCAAGTTTTCCAATTACTTCGTGCACGCTCGTCAGATCGAGACAAAACTTGCGCCAACAGGACCGTATCATTTTTCTGGTCCTGTATGCCATGTTTGCTCCGATTCTGAGACAGTTGAATCAGAACGCCGTTTTACGGGCCCCACGGTCCGATCCAACAGGCGATTTTGTGCACGGCCCCTCGAAATCCAAAATTGGACATATTGTTGGGTTCGTATCATCAAACCGAATCCATAGACATGTAGTTTGACGACTTTAGGGACCATTGACTCTGGCACACTTTTCGGTGCAAAGTGGGTCCAACGACGGACATCGTTTTTGTCCAAAATTATCGTTTTACCCCTGTGTCCAGAATTGGACTTAAGGACAGGCAATCCTAGCTAATTTGACTATTCTAAGAACATCGGTAATGTTTATTTCAGCTTTCGGAGACAGTTGTGATGATTTGGACTTTACGGCTCACATGTTGATTATATTTTGTGGGATCTGCGTGCACCCTCCAGGCAAGTATACCTTGCCAGCTTGTACAGTATAATTTATATGCATGTTTGTTATCTCGTTGCTATTCTTTTCCTTACGTTCGTAATTTGTTTATTCCATGTCTAGTACACTCATCCTGTTATAGTTTTACTTTACATGTTTCTAGTTGCCTGCACATTCTTGTTCCTTTCTGTTATAATAGTTCTATCCGTTACACTGTGTTAGTTTCATATGTATTCCTTGATAGAGTCGTCTAGTCCTACACCACGATTCCCTCGACTTGATTATAACTTGACTTGACTTGACATGACTTGAATATGACTTAACTTTGACATTCTATAGATTGTGAGTACTTACCTTGACTACGGTCTATAGGATTTTTATACTAGGATTGGCTACCGTCTTGGTTGTGAGTACTTGCCTTGACTACGATTGAGACACTATAGATTGTGAGGACTTGCCTTGACTGCAGTCTATAGCCTTGACCTATTAGCCATTTCTAGTATGGCATGCCAGTGTCTTAGGATCCTTGTGTTTAGATCTTGTGTCTTAGTTCACTTTGCCTCGTTGGATATCCTTGATTGTTTCTTACTTCTTTGTATATTTGTACTATTACATGTTGGCTTGTATATTATTTATCTTGCTAGTCCTCTGAGGACCTGATGATCTCTTCAGGTTTAGCGACTGTATGGAGTTAGTTAGCAGAGCGGGATGGTAGAGGATTGCGATGTATGATACATGTATTTGCTTGTGATATTTTTTTATTATCTTCTCGTACTTTTATATTCCGCCCCATGTTATATTCTGCTTATTTATATGCTCACATCATTCTTGGAGTCTAATCGGACAATATGCGAATGGGATGCAGACCATGACCCATAATTGTTCATTCTTGTTTTATTTGATTCTTGTGGATTGAGAAATAGATTACCCTATTAGACATGATACCATGCTCTTGACAGCTTATACGTATTCGAGTCAGGCTGGAGTCCGCTTGATGCGTAGCTGGCTTGCTCACGTGCTCGCGTCCAAAAATCGGGTGCGGGTCGTGACAAAAACTGTCAATTTTTGACAGAATCACTTGCTATTAAGGTAAGAAAAAGTTGGATTCTGAGTACTATGTGCCTTCGCGGCCTAGTATGAAAAAAAATCCAAGATGGCACAGGCCTTGTGCCCTCAATATGCTATGCCAGCAGCAAGCCAAAAATGTGTGCTAAAAGTCATGCACGCGGCTGATGACAAGTTGTACAGAGTTGACTCATGTGCTTCCGCACCAAGAATGGGTCAACTCTTAAAGTCCTCCTCCCACTTGGATGCATTTTATGCGTCAGAACCAAGTCAGGGGGCAAATCTTGTGGTGTCATACACATACGCTCGTGTGGGATGTGTGCATGAAGTGAGTTCGACTCACAATACGTGTTGTTCTTCCACCAATGATATGGATGCATTTCATGCGCTAGAACTGGATTAGAGGGCACATCACTCATATACACACCCTGACGCTTGGCCTTGTCGAGTGTCTAAAGAGGGTATAAATGTGAACATCTTCTCACACGATCTACGTAATGTGATTACTCACAAGCGTAGGTCAGGAGAGATGACTACCACACACAACTCACCCCTCACGGGGTATACTTGTGCTACGGTCACCACCAACTGTTGTTGTTGTAAGGCAGTGACCCACCACCAAGGCTGTCGGTGTCCCAGCGACTGTAATCTATCGGACCTGTCCGACATCGTCTCAGAAAGTGGGTGCCAATTGACGATGAGGAAGAACTCTTGGTCGCCTCATGTCACGTCATTTCCAATTCTCCTGCTCCTAGGAGAAATGATAAAACTGTCAATCCTCTGATTTTGGCTAGTGCATCTAAGAATCGTCTTTGGGGCGGTAAGAAAATAGTACCCAACACCGGGGTGTTCCAATACATTCATGCTAAAAACAAGTCTTCCTCGGGGTGATGGAACTAGGGATTCCCAGGACCCTTAGTTTGGTGTGCGTATTAATCGATGGAGTTTGACAGATCTAAAACGTATTCTAACCCTTCATAGCGGAACTAGGGTTCATGAATTATACCTGCAACGGGAAGGAGAAGACACTTTCCAGCAACCTCGAGAAGTCACGATCCCAAGATCTTCTACACGTATTCCTTCCTCGGATCGGACGTCGTGTGGGCGACGATCTCCCAACCTTTTTTCTTCTTGGCATCCCTCCCTTTCTCTCCTTACGTAAATCACGAATTTAGATAAAGCCTACTAATTTTTGATAAATTTTTGACGGCCAGATAATAGAGGATATATAAAAGGCTATGGCTGGGACCATAAGGAAAAATTAGGGTTAGGTCTCCTAACGGATCTGGGTATCGCGTGTCAGCCCGAACACACAACCCAGGCCCATTAACAATAGCTCAGTCAACTAAAGAGCTATTGTTGCACTACCTTCCTAATCCTAAATTATGATTGCGGGCTCATTTTATTATATGCTCATTTGGCTCCCCATGTTAAGATATCGAATGTTCGTCGATGAAATTAAGTTACTGACAAGTATATTGATCGACGTCTTTTATTCTTAAGTAGTACCACTCAACTTTATTTGTCATGTCGAATATAATCCACCTACAGGGTTTACACGACAATCCTTATAAGCTCCTTAAGGGGACATCATCAACCCGACGTATAAGAACATGGATTCCTTTTATAATCAATAGCCCATCATACATATAATGTTATTACCCAATTCATAGAGGTTGTTAACCCATAATGAATCTCATTCTTTTATGAGTCAAAGTAATGCACACTGCATATACATGTCTGTTATTATATCCGGATTAAGAGCACAAACATCTATAATAACATAGATATTTGTTCTCTTATGTAGTCAGTACAAAGATAACAACCTCATGTGGTCATGTTCAATACACACAAAGTGCACTAGTATAAACCTATAGTCAAGATAGACTAATACCATATTACACTACAACCTTACCAATGGTTTGTCCAAATCCATCTAGGTTGTAAACCATTTATATATTCTTCAAGGGACTGATAATATGATCTTCTGTGTGTCACCACACACCATATTATCTACAATATAAAATATCAGACATTTGCATTAACATATAACCAATATAAAATGCCAACATTTGCCCATATGATTCTCATTCAAAAATAATAGGAAAATATAGTTAATACAAAAGTGATGCTTTTAGTATATAACCTTAACACGGGGGAGATGACTTCTGCTGGAGGTTGCACTCCCCTAATATTCTACAATAATCCCTCATTTATAGATGAGAACATCTGTCCTGGAACTAACACAGATACAACTAGGAGTAGCCAACTTTAGGATTTCGAGGAGGAAGCCGTGATGTCAACCTTTCCTCAAGAAAATGAGGCTGAGAGCAAAAAGTCGACCGTTCTATCTACTTCAGCCCACGCCATGTATATTTACATGACAGGGGGTGGAAATAAAGAAGAAGGGGAAGCTTCGGCCCCGGACCTCGTACATCGCATGGATACCTTGGAAACAAGCCTTAAAACCCTTACTACCTCCATGTAGGCCTTGACTCAGGTCGTGTTCGACATTCAGAACACCTTGGCTGCCAAATGTTCGACAAGGGCTCCTACATATGCCAGTCCTAATCCAGGAGCCAATGGAGAATTGAATATACTTGCTCAGTGGGTACCTTCAGGGATGGATCATCACACTCTGCCCCAGTCATCCGCTCCCACGGGAGCTGAGCATCATACCTTGCCTCAATCACCAACTCCTGGCTCTATAGAAGAACTATTCAAGCTTGTGAGAGAGCTACATGCTCGTGTGGTGGTTAAGGACAAGAAGAAGGAGCATCAGAAGCATGGAATCCGGCAGCCTTACCCTCATGAGTAGAACAATCTGGTTTTTCCTTCTAAATGTAAACCACAATCGTTGTTACGATTCGACGGAAAGGAGTCTGCCCGTCAATATCTGACCTATTTGTAACCCCTCTTTTCGAAATTTTGATAATATATTTATTTATTTATTTGAATTAAATGGTAATTTTTAGAATTTATAAATAATTATTTTAATTAATTTTTTACGGTAGATGATTTTAGCCATAGTGGAGTTTTGGAGTACAAGGCGACTAGAAATCATGGCACGGATAGTGTAATGGCGTGCTTAGACTAGTATGTTAGCCCTGGTAGAGAAGGCCGAGCCATAGTGATGTCCTAACTAGGAAAACCAGACCAAGTTGCGACTTAACCTTTACCGAAGATTTATTTATTTATTATTTATATTATTGAGTTTTAGAGAAACCAGTTATACCATTTTAGCCCGGACTGAATCCGAACTGAGCCTAAGCCATGTAGTCATGCGACACGTCCAATGACATTCGTGTTGATGGAATTTGGTATGAGGGTGTTGTATTTCATTTTAGTGATTTAATAAATATTTCTAAATATTCATATTTTAAATATTTTAAATATTTTTTTTAGTGATATTCAGCGACTTTTGCATAAAATGAGTCCTTGTACATTTTGGGAGGATTAGACTGCAAATAATGGTATATACACACCATTATTATTTTATTGAATTTTGTTATATTTATCATTCTTTTATTAAGGTTATTATTATATATTATTATTATTATTATTATTATGGATTATACTATATGTGTTATATCAATATATAATATATATATATTCATATTTATTGATAAGGCCCTAGACTAAAAATAGATGATATAAATGTATGGGATTTCATAGTGTTATATATATATATATATATATATATATATATATATATATATATATATATATATATATATATATATATATATATATATATATATATATATATATATATATATATATATATATATATATATATATATATATATATATATATATATAATACATGTGCATATATGGTTGTATATATACAACCATATATGCACATGTATTATATATATATATATATATATATAATATATATATATATATATATATATATATATATATATATATATATATATATATATATAATATATATATATATATATATATATATATATATATATATATATATATATATATATATATATATATATATATATATACGTATATATATATATTTTTTTAAAATATATATATATATATATATATATATATATATATATATATATATATATATATATATATATATATATATATATATATATATATATATATATATATATATACGTATATATATATATTTTTTTAAAATATATATATATATATATATATATATATATATATATATATATATATATATATATATATATATATATATATATATATATATATATATATACGTATATAATTAGAAGAGAATAAGTTTATTTGTAACTTATAAGTTCATTTGACCCAGCAGGGACCCATAGGTAAATAGTGAAGATGTAGGGACTTATACAAAATTTTACCTATGAATAAACCAACCATGTGAAAACAGAACAGACCCGTCCCCCTTGGGGATATATACGAGAGTATATATATCTCGAGAGCGTGGATACTCAAACCCTAACCCGACTACAACCTATGTCGCGCCACCTCCACACGTCCCCAGCAACTGGACGACCTCCCCATGGTCTCGTGCAGCTATGAGGGAGCCGCCGACGGCCACAGGCCGGCCACGAACGTCCGCTGCGCGCACAGTAGCGCGTGAACAGAGCGGACAGCAGTGGCAAGGGCGAAACTTTGTAAGTATCGTTCTCCTCCCACACTTGATCATTTTACGTACCATAAACTGTTTGGAGAGCCTATATAACCATCTAGGAACCCTTCCAAGTAGTTCGTAGCGAATCGATCCAGATTCGAAGAGAAACCGACACAAAGTCGACGAAAAACTAGCCTAAAACAGAGCCTTAACTCAGTCCAAACACCCAACTTGACATCGAATTTCACACCAACCTATTCTTCGAATCAGCATACTTTCTGAACAGAAATTAAACCCAACATATAGGGCTAGAGAACCATTTTTACAGAAAACAATTTTGATCTCTGTGCGCTGAGAAATCGGTTCCCCAATATTGAGAAAACCTGTTTTAAAAATCATAAAATCCTTCCACACGACGTGCGTCCCGCCATTCTGGGCGACGTGGTCGCGAACCGAAAGCATCGAAAGGTGCGTAATGGCTTCGTGGTCGTGTGGGCTTTGACGGAATTCAAATTGGTCGTGTGTGCGCGACGAATTTGATGCATATCCGTCAAAATTCACCGTATCGTGCACTTTGCAAATTTCTCAATTACTTTGTGCACGCTCGTCAGATCGAGACGAAACTTACGCCAACGGGACCGTATCGTTTTTCTGGTCCTGTATGCCATTTGGTCCAATTCTGAGACAGTTGAATCGTACGTCGTTTTGCGGGTCCCACGGTCCGACTCAACGGGTGATTTTGTGCACGGCCTGCCGGAATCCAACTTTGGACATACGGTTGGGTTCGTATCAGAAAACTAGATCCGTAGACATGTAGTTTGACGAATTTAGAGACCATTGACTCTGGCATGCTTATCGGTGCAAAGCGGGTCCAACGTCGGACATCGTTTTTGCCCGAAATTACTGTTTTGCCCCTGTGTCCAGAATTGGACTTAAGGACAAGCAATCCTAGCTAATTTGACTATTCTGAGAACATTGGTAATGTTTATTTCAGCTTTCGGGGACTGTTGTACGGGTTTTGACTATTGTGGCACATTGAGTAGTTCAGACTGTCGGTTACGCCAACACAGGACCACAGGCGAGTACAGTTTATTGTCTGCATTTCGATATTGATCTTCACTATATTTCATTGATTGGCCATTGATTATGTGATTTTATATTCTATTATAAATTGTTGAGTCGGGAATGTGAAGTACCAACGATGTATGATCTGACCTTAGACAGTGTAGACAGTAATTTATTATTGCAAAGTAGACAGTGTAGACAGTGATTTATTATTGCAAAGTAGACATATAGACAGTGATTTATTATTGCAATTAGACAGTATAAACAGTGATTTATTATTTCAAAGTATACCATGTTTCTTTATTGTATTATTTGCTATAGACAGTGTAACTTTATACAATGTAGACAGTGTAATTTAGACAGTGTAGATAGTGTAACTTTAGACAGTGTAACTTTAGACAGTGTCGTGTAATTGTCCCGAGACCGATCACATATCAAAGGTACTTCTACGATTGGGAAGGTATTTTGTTTATTTATTTGTTACTGATTTTCTGTTTTTACTGTTTATTTTCAAAACTCATGATTGATGTCTAACCTTTGTTTTATAGTCATTTTCTTTATTTGAAATTGTATTCAGTGAATTGTGCTCGTTCCATTCCTGACTGGAAACTAACATTTTTCAGGTTAGCCGTGAATTTACTTAGCATGGGAGATACGGGTGTACTTGCAGACAAAAGCCTAGAGACTAGCTAGTTAGCTGAGTCGTAGTCATTTCAATATTTGTACAAGTTTATATTTTCCTACAAATGTAAAACTTGTGAATATTGTAAGTTAAATTATTTATGTGAATGAGCATTATTTGTGATTTTGATCTTCATGGCAGTGACAACGTTCTACCGCCGACACTGCGGCGTAGGCTGGCTTGGACACGTTTCGTATCCGTTTTAAAAAAAAGGGTGCGGGTCGTGACACTGACCTATTGCCACTCCATGATGGGGAATCTGCCAAAAGAGGATGCACTGCTCACGAGTCTATTTGTTGGAGCATTGAAGGGGGTAGCCTATGAATAGTATTGTAGTCTCCTTGATAACTGTGTATCTTCCTTCAAAGATCTAAAACATCTCTTCCTTTTTTTATTCTATGACAGTGGAAAGGACATGACCATGTCTTCCCTTATGGAGATCACCCAGAAGGAGAAAGAGACCGTTTGAGCCTATATCAAGCACTTTCGTCAAGCGTGCCTAAGGCTACCTTCTGGCATCCCTGAACCTGTGTTAATGGTTTCCTGTCGGAGAAACATGACGCCGGTAGTTAATCTTTGGGCCGACTCCACCCAATACACAGACTGGACTGCTCTCATTATCGGTGCTGAAAGTGCCGAGATGAAAGCTCGTAATGCTCGTCTTCTGGGAGTCAGTTTCCCTGTATCCGGCGATAAAGGGAAACGCTTCGCCAACAGCAACAATAGTGGCCACGAGCCTAAGGAAAAGCATGCATTGACTGTCAATACTTCCAAAGGTGCGGCTGCTCCTACCCAGAAGCAACCAATCGCACCAAGACAGAAGGAGGTCTATACCTTCAATGATGAATACACTCTGCAGCTCTTTGAGGTGCTCATGCAAGGCGATAAGATCAAATTGCCTGATCCTAAGCGCCCCGATAAGGTCGGCAGGGTTGGTGACCCGAAGTATTGTCACTACCATGGGTTCGTCGGATATCCGACACAAGACTGTTACTTACTGAAGATCTTCATCCAACGCATGATCAATGTGAACATCCTCTCTCTTGATTAAGAGGATAAGACAATTTCAGTAAATATGGTGTCTCTTCAGTTTGGCACCCTGCCGCCAACTGAGACTCAAGATGGCATCATCCCCATCCCAGAGGCAACAATAGAGGTAACCAACCTTCCTCCAACTCGTGACAACGTGAGTGAGCTGGTGCCACTTATTATGTGGGTTCACCCAGATCTAGCTCTGGAACTGATTCAGCCGGTGGTCCATTCTACCACCAAAAGCAAAGGCAAAAAGATCAAGTCTTGCCGAATGGTCACTTCCTCCTCAGAAGAGGGCTTGTCGGTAACTACAAGGTCAAAGCAGAACGCTAAACAAGAGGAGGTTCCAGCTGAAGAAGCACCCCCCGCTGCTACAGGGGAGAGTCCATCCCAACCTCCAGCAGCTGACAAACAAAAGCAAAAGGAGGATCATTTTGACAAGCCTCTACAAAAATATGGTGCTTCGAGGTTGACTAAACCCCATAACTTCGACATATTGGCTCAGTTAGCTAATACTCTGGCTCAGCTATCCCTGTTTGAGCGTTTCCGTTCTCCAAAGATACTCGGAATGCTCTATATGAAGTATTGAAAGATGCTGAGTCTTTCATAAGCCAGGTCCCACAACCTGAAGAGGACCCAGCCACATGTCCACATTGTCATAGTATGGAGGAAATCATCTCCAACATTACTTTCACTTAGCAGGACATGCTACTCAAGAATAACAGACACAACAGGCCGTTGTATTACATATGGTACATTGGTGCCATCAAGGTGGATCGAATACAAATTGATTCGGGGTCTTCCCTCAGCATCATCCCTCGGACTCTGCTCCAAACTTTGGGGATACCAATGCATCGGCTGACAGTGTCCAATAATACAATTAGCGGTTTCAATGCCGGTAAAAGTAATCCCATGGACAAGATCCGTCTGAAGTGCCACATTGGCGATCTCCAGACAGAGGTGACCTGCTATGTCATCGATGTCGACATCTCCTACAATGTCTTGCTGGGACGTCCGTAGAAACACGATTACTTGGTCCTGTCGTCCACTCTCCACTAGTGCGTAAAATATCTAGCTGGCAACGGTATCGTCAGGATGGAGTTCGCTGATGTCGATCCCTTCAGAGGAATCGAAGCATTCTTTACCGATTCCTATCTATACAAGACAGTCCACTTGGATGACGAGGCCAACAATGCTGACGATTAAGCAGAGGCCGAAGAAGAAGTCGAAGTAGTGACTAAAGCGCCATTGAGGGTACGGCTCAAGAGGAAACCCCCACAGATGTCAGCTCCCCTCGTAGCTAAGCTGCGTAGGAAGGCTCTGGCTACAATGGTTATCAAACTCCCAGGTAGAGTTCAGGGACCTATCAGAGTCAGACTCCCGAGAAGGTCTCCAAAAACTCCATCTGCTAAGACGTCAGCACCAATAGTGGCCAAGATACGGCAAAAGGCCCCTCCATCTCCTCCGAAGGCTGTCCCGGTTCTGACAGATGAAGAACTAGGATGTTACATATCTGCCAATATTGAGGCACCCTCTATTGATGATGTAATTTTTCGGAACAAAATCCCGTATTATGTCAATAAAATGCTATCTTTGAACTACTCTAATCTTCAACATTTGAATGCTATGTATACTCTAGATAATGCCTTAGTATCGCTACAAACACAAGTAACAAATATCAACAATATAAATCGGGTCGTCCCATACCGAAGAGTTTGTTATATAGTTCTACCCCGGAACAAGGACGAAAAACCTATCATCTTTTACAAAATGGAACGTCATCAAGACCTTCCACCAGCTGAGCCAGAGCCTGATACTGGTAGAATGTAGATATACCATTACACTGATCAAGCAAAGTATCTTATCCAAAAGATGGATTACAACTTGAATAGAAGTAAAGGCTTGAATTATGGCAAAGGTCGATGTCTTCCCTTACGACTCCCTGTTCCAAAGGGGAAGCCACAAGATTACTACCACCGCACTCGACGGAGGGTGGGCTACGTTATGCCTTTGATAACCGTAGAGAATTCGAAAACTGAGACTGGGATGCAGTCTCACTCATCTGAAGCTTCAACTTGGGACTCCAATACTAGCATCGGCCTAATATTTAGGAAGGTGTTGTCGTCTAATATGAAGTCTGCACATCTTTCAGAAGAAAACGATGACCAAATATCAGAATTCTTCGAGGAAGAACCTTGGGCTCAATGCCTAGGATCTCAATGGGAATCACGTTTCGAGTAACACGAGCCTCTCACAGAAGATGAAGTAGAACAAATTGGCTTAGGGGATGAATCCTCGCCCAAACCCATCTTCATAAGCAAAAGCCTGACGAGAAAAGATCAAAAATCCTTGGTACAACTAAGAATACATCGACATCTTCGCTTGGAGCTACAAAGATATGCCAGGATTGGACCCCGAAGTCGTATTGCACAAACTTAACATCTTACCTAATGTTAAACCTGTTAAGCAGCAACAGTGACGCTTTCATCCCAATATTATGGATGCCATTAAGAAAGAAGTGGATAAACTCATAATGAGTGGTTCATTTGTGAAAACAACACCTTGACTGGGTAGCCAACATCGTTCCCGTTATTAAAAAGAACAGGAAAATCTGAATCTGCATAGACTTACGGGACCTTAACTCCGCCTGTCCGAAAGATGAGTTTTCCCTTCCAATCACCGACGTGATGATCGGTAACACATGTGGCTTTGAACGTATATCCTTCATGGATTGATATTCAGGCTACAATCAGATCAAGATGTTCCCGGATGACGAGAAGTACACGTCTTTCAGAACTCTAAAGGGGTTTTTCTGTTACACAGTGATGTGCTTTTGGATTGAAAAATGTAGGTGCAACATACCAACGAGCTATGGACACTATTTTTTGTAAATACCTTCACAAAATAGTCAAATTTTATGTTGATGACATTGCTGTTAAAAGTCATCGATGAGGCGATCACCTGCAAGATCTAAGGACAGTCTTCGATCTCATGCGGACACATCAACTAAAGATGAACCCAACTAAATCCTTTTTCGGATTTCCAGCAGCAAATTGCTGGGCTTATTATCACAACAAAGGGTATCCACATCGACCCAGACAAAACCAAGGCTATCCTTGACATGAACTTCGGGGTTTACAAGGACGTTTGGCATATATGAGAAGATTTATAGAAAAACTTTCTAGACGATGCCAACCCTTCACCAAGCTTATGAAGAAGGGGGTTTCCTATGTCTGGACCAACGAATGTCAAAAAACATTCAACGACATCAAAGCTTATCTCACAAACCCTCCAGTTCTGGTAGCACCAGTTGTGGGTAAACCTTTCCTACTCCATGTCTGCGCAATGGACCATTCTCTCGGTGCCTTGCTGGCTCAGAATAGTGATACGGGCTATGAGTAGGCCATCTACTACCTAAGCAGGACGATGATTGGGGCCGAACTTTGATACAATCCCGTCGAAAAAGAGTGCCTAACTTTGGTCTTTGCAACACAAAAGACTTGTCACTATGTAATGGGTTAGACGATTCATGTCATCATCCGAGTCAATCCACTAATGGTCCTCATGACGAAGCTAGAAGCGCTAAACTCTCGATTAGCTACGTGGGCAATACTATTATCGCCATACGATATGGTATTTGTTTTCTAAAAAGTTGTCGAGGGCTGAGCACTTGTCGACTTCTTAGCCGCACGTCTGATACCGAAAACATCTAAACTCTATGAGGACATCCCAGACGAGGTGTTGGAATCCAATATCATCGAAGAGAACTCTGTCTTACGGATGTTTTTTGATGGTGCCTCAGGAATAGGCCCTAAGGGCCAGATCGTCGCAGGAGTGGGGATGGTCTTGGTCTCTCCAGACAATTTGGTCATCCAGCGAGCTTACTCTCTCACAGAGACGTGCTCCAATAATATGGCAAAGTACAATGCTTTTATTATCGGGCTCTAGTTAGCTAGACAACTGTGGGTTGAATACTTGGAGTCCTATGGCGATTCAAAACTCATCGTCAATCAAGTTCAAGGGCAGTACGAAGTTCGTCACGAAGACCTGCGCCCCTACCATAAGGCAGCCTTGGACATCATCTCTGGTTTCTCCAAGTTTTTTATGGAACATGTGCCTCGGCTACAAAATCTAGAGGTCGACGCTATGGCTGGTCTCACTGCCTCCTTGGTGGCACACCTTAGGACCCAACACTTCATCACGGTGATTGGCCGGGAATTGGTGTGCCACAAAAATAATTTATATATGTGTCAAAACCATGCTATGCCAATAGACATCGGTGTTAACGTCCCAGACTAGAAATTTTTGCTTATAGACTTTGCAGCTTATGGAAAATTCCAGACGACCCGAAGGAAGCCGTGTCTGTCAAAAGATGCTCTCCTCGATTCTACTACGATACAGCTACCAAAATATTGTATCGTCGTTCATACAATAGGCTTCTTCTCTAATATTTATAAAACGAGAAGGTAACCAAAGCTCTCTGGAAAGCCCACAATGGTACCTGCGGGGCCCATCAACATGGTCATAAGCTACATGATTGACTCCGATGCATAGGTTATTATTGGCCTACCATGATGGCAAACACGGTTGAGTAAGCCAAGAAATGTCGAGCGTGCCAATTGTACGCTGACTTCATCCATCAACCTTCAGAGTTCTTATACACTACGGTCGCCTCTTGGTCATTTGAAGCCTGGGGTATGGACATAGTTGGATCGATTATCCCTTTGTCATCCAATAGGCATCGTTTTATTCTGGCAATCATCGACAACTTTTCTAAGTGGACAAAAGCAGTACCTCTTTCAAAGGTAAAGAGCTCAAAGGTGATCAACTTCATCAAGCATCACGTTATCTACCATTTCGGGGTACCCCGGAGGATCATCCACGGTCAATAATTCATAAGTCATGTGTTTAGCAAATTCTATGATAAGAATTGCATCCAAAACGTGACATCGACTGCTTAAAATCTGACAGTAAATTGATTGACCGAAGCCTTCAACAAGACGCTCCTAAAAAAAGTCGTATAGTCTAACAAATAGGACTAGGACGAAAAGTTAGGCGAATGCCTTTGGGCCTACCGTACAACTGTCCGGACTTCGACGGGTAACACTCCATTTTTTTGGTGTATGGGAGCGAGGCAGTGCTTCCTCTCAAAATCCAGATTCCCTCGCTGCGAGTGGCTATTACAAACCAGTTGACAAAGGAAGACAATCAACGTCATCGGTTGCAGGAGTTAGAGGTGCTTGACGAAAAATGCCTCTTGTCTCAACAGCGCATCGAGCTCTATCAGGCTAACATCTCTGAAACTTTCAACATGAAAGTCAAACAAAGAATTTTCAAGTGGGTGACCTTATCCTATCAGTCAGATGGCCAATGGTGATGACTCACAAAATAGTCGGGAAGTTCAAACTCAAATAGGAAGGCCCCTTCATCATAGAGACGGTGTACTCTAACGATGCCTACTGACTTGCAAAACCTAATGTGAACTTATTTATGATGCTAATCAATGACAAATTCCTAAAAAAAAAACTGCGTTTGAAGTTTATCAACATGTATTTCTACATCCCTAACAAGTATTCATGAATCCGACAACTGGGTTCACTCATCTCCTGATCATCGTATGTCTTTGGAACCCAGCTGCTCTAAGACATTCCCTCACCATTTCCCTAGTAGAAAACATCCAAGTCCATATCACCTCTAAGTTGTTTACCATATCCCCATGGAGTCCTATCCTACCTCTGAGTAAGATAAATCTAAAAAAAGATTACCACGTCCACATTACCTCTGAATAAACATTCTCATCTAAGCAACCTCTGTGTTGCAATACTTCATACATAGAATATCCACGCCCTGGTTACCTCTAAATTGTTCCCTATGTCCCTACAGAATCCATTATTACCATGTTCATACAACCTCTGAGTAAGAAAATTCTACCACAAAACCCATTTTTACCACGTCTACATTACTTTTGAGTAAACATGTTGGTCACCTAAATTTTCATCATCTCAACTTATCACCTGTACCTAAAACCAAGGTGCATTAAAGATGCTAAGTCCACAAAGTCCCATAAAGTTTCATGACAAAAATGAACAAACAAAAAAGTTTTTTTAATTTTTCCTTCTTATAAAAAGGAAAGATGGACTACATTTTCAAAATAAGCAACAAAAGGAAAAACATAAAGAAGAACAAAAGCTAAGGATCAGCACACAACTCGTCGATACGATGCTTTAAAGCTTCTGCCAGGGGTTGGAAATTTACCAAAACATGGTGCTCAGCTTCGTGGTGCCTTGCCTCATCGTCTTCGAAGGCGACAATGCCTACATGTTGGGCATCCAACATTATCTTCTTCTTGAACAGGTCGGCCACGTTTCGAGTAAGTTCTGCCGCTTTATTTTTAAGCGTGATATGCTCGGTTGTCTTCCTTTCAGAGTCAGCCAGGAGTTGATATAATGCCCCAGTCCCAAAATAAGTAGGATTAGGTATATAGACATCCAGCCGTATAATAAATATACGTAAGCTATAAAATATAGTATAACCATGACAACTAATCTCATTCACAAAATAAAAGACTAAAGATATCATAAATCGACTATGAATTATCATTTTATAAGTCGTTGGACGGAGACAAATCCACTACTAACTATTTTAAACGAGAAGAAATAAATACAAATAAAAGAATTTGTAAAGTAGCAAAGACGACCTAAGAGCAATCATCTTCGATAAAATAGGGGAGATCTCGACTTTGGCTAGAACAACTGTGAAATGTCACAAAGCACACACTTAAAGAAATCACCAGGTCCTCAGAGGGACGTAACAAGATACAAGAAAAACATGCCATAAACTGAATATAAAGTGCTCAATAATAATTCAGACCATAACATGGTGTACCTTGTCATCAAAGCAGTGAACCACACCTACAACCAAACAAGTTCAAGGTGTGACAAACTAGTCCGCGATAAAATACTATTCGAAGTCATGGTCAGGCATAAGTACATAAACTAAAAGTACCTATACCTAACAGATAAGGTCATCTAACCACTCTTGGTGTAATACAATCGAGAATAGTACATGGTTGCGTAACCTCCAAGTCAAGTCAAGATAAAAGTACCTCAGTAGTGAGTCTAACTACTATATACCATTCCTCAGTATCGAGCGAGTCTATAGCATATAGTCTACCTATAGTTCCTTAGGAGCGAGCGAGTCTACGATAGATAGGAAGGAGGTCAGCGTCTAGTTGTATTCTCCCCACCCAATGTTCTAACTCTAACAACTACTAGTCTTCTATCATGCAATCCTATTAGTAGTTATCGCCTAACACTCGTCCTATATGTACCGCTGGCCAGTTAATACACAAGTCCGAGATCTATATGCGACTCATGACTCGTGGCATACATGTGTCAAGGCCAATGAATACAGGTAGTCTCTTAACTCTAGGTTTAATAAGCAAAGAAATAATTAAGTAGCAGAAAATAGAAGTAGACAGTAGAAATGCATCTAAATATAACAATGTAGCACAATTTATCTTACAAAAAAGTAATAATAAATAATAAATGCATGCAGTATAATGAGCAAAGTAAATAAACAGTAATGGTAAGGTATCTTGCTTGGTGTGACGCTTGGTATGGTGCGATGATCCGACAAGTCCTAATTTGTCCGATAACTATGGTCATTGCGAAAGGGTCCAAATTTACGAGAAAATAAAAGTGTATGATTAGACACAATCAATGGAGATAACTGGGGAGAATTTTGTGGAAACAGATACATATACTATATTTTATAATAATTTTACATAAATACTTGATAATATATTATATAAACAATTTGGAAGAATAAATTTGTATTAGTCAAATATATGTCTAGATAAATATTTTAAAAAATCGAAAATCAGTTTTAGGCTAAATTCTAAGTTCGTAAAAATATAAATTTATAGATAGGAAAACTATATTAGAATAATATTCAAAAAGATACTAGAAATTATTTATAATCAGAAAGCTACATTTGAATATATATATATATATATATATATATATATATATATATATATATATGTCCAAGTGGCCATAGCCCGTTGGGAACGGTGGAGCACCCCGGCGCAGTGGCGCGGGTTCGAGCCCCCTTGGAGGCATGCCTCCAAACACCATTAGGAAGTGGACACCCTCAAAATATATATAAATATATATATATATATATATATATATATATATATATATATATATATATATATATATATAATAATAATAATAATAATAATAATAATAATAATAATAATAATAATAATAATAATAATAATAATAATAATAATAATAATAATAATAATAATAATAATAATAACGCTCTGACTTCATGACTTCCGCTCTGACCCCCCTTTCTCCCTTTCTTCGCGTCCGTGGACCGCCGCCCGCCGGATGTAGCCGGTCCTCGGCTCTGTCCCCTCCCCGGATGTCGCCTGCTCGCCCCCAGTCCCCGTCGCAGCTTCCTCCCGTCGGCCTCGATGTCGTGCTTCTCCTCGCGGCTTCCAAGCGCCACCGCCGGGGGGCTCCGCGTCACCTCCGGTGCGCCCACCGCCGCTCTCTCATCGCCGGGGTCCCGATTCCTTCCTCGATCCAGGTCGACTCAGCTGCGGACCCTCCCCCCTCCCTTCTCGGTGCTCTCTCTCATCCTCCTCCGGTCGCCTGGACTGTCGCCCAGCTCCAGTTAGTCGGTCGAGGTCCGTCCTCGACGGCAGCTCAGGCTCCCAGCCTTGGCGTGGCTCTGTCCGGGACCGAGCCTCCTCCCCAGCCCCTCGCGACCGTGGCACAGGGAGCCCCCTCCCCCTCCTCCCCTCGGATTTTCGAAATTTAAAATTTGTAATCCCATCCCTCAGCTTGGTCGAATCGGGTCCATGCGCCCCATCAGCGGGCTATGCGCCTCGATCTCAGCCTTTGGCATGCGCCTATTGCCCAGGCCATGTGCCCCTAGAGCCTCTGCCATGTGCCCTCTTCAAGGGGTATGCGCCTCCCCAACTCGCTTTCCCTCTTGGTTGTACAGAGGGGTTAGCCCATGCGCCTGCTCTCGCTCGCCCGGAGCCCTCTCTCCCTGTGGTGTTCCAGCCTCTGCGCCCTTGCACCGCTCCTCTGGGGGCCCTTACACCCGGCCAGAGAGTGGTTCCAGGCGGCTCTCCGGACCAGCCTGCGCCGGGCTTCCATCCCTATGCGCCTTGCTTCCCTCCTCCAGTACCCCCCTCTGTGAGCCCGGCCCCGGCCTCTGCCCCCCCGTTTCTACCGCCCGCTCCACCCCCCATCCCTCCCTGGCTCGCTCCCGGTCTCAGGAGCACCATGCGCCCGGTTTCCCAGCCCCCGCGCCCGCTCAGACTCTCTGGCCGTCGTCGGGTCTAGCGGGCGGCGTATCTGCGCCCAATCCATCTCCTTCCGCTTCCTCAGCCGCGGAGGTTGCTCTCTTCTCTGGGTCCTCCCCTGCTGCGCTATGTTTCCCTGTTGCCGATCCTAGACCCAGCTGCCCCCTCCGCTCCTCCTCCCCACTGTCTCCGGTAGCGCGCTGCCCTCGGCTCGGCCCACGGCCCATGGCTCTCCTCCTCCTGTCGGCCCCTCCTCTTCAACGACATCGGTCTCTCAACCCCCTCCCGGGGTTCTCCCCGCGTTCTCGTTCACCGATATCGTGAGGCCCGATCGTGCAGCCCAGATAGTGCCTATCCTCCCCGACATCCCACTCTCAGAGATCCTTTATGATCCCCCCGAAGAGGGCAGGCCGATCTCCATCCCTTTCTCCGAAGCCGACCTGTCCAGCCTTCACCAGCGTTTCACCTTCTCCTTTGTGCTTCAGTTCTCTTCAGGGTGTCCCAAACTCGCCAGAGTACAAGAATGCATAGCCAAATGGCACCTCCAGGCGGCATACAGAGTCGCCCCACTGGACCCTAAAAATATTCTGCTTCTCCTTTCATCGGAAGAAGACCAGAGGATAGCCCTGACTCATAGCACCAGCAAGGTGGATTCTAAAACCATGACAGTCGTCAGATGGTTTCAGGCCCTCAACACCACAAAAGACTCTCCAATTGTGGCAGCCTGGGTCACCCTCCTCAACCCTCCTCTCACCTGCTTCATTCCTGCGGCTCTCAAAAGAATAGTCAACTCGTTTGGCACATTCGTAGCCATGGCAGAAGAGACCCGGAGCATCACCAGAGCTAACTACGCGAAAGTCTGCGTGAAACTTGACATCTCCAAAGAACTTCCCAAATCCATCAATATTAAGCTAGGTAGAAAAATCCACATCCAACCCCTCATCTATGACAACAACATCCTTTTCTGCAATCACTGCCACATCAGAGGACACCTCACTAAGTTCTGTTACAAAGCCCATCCAGAATTGAGGCAAAAGAAATATCCGGCCACCAAGGAACTCCCCAAGCAAAAGAACCCAGAAAAATCACACACCAACCAACCACCCTAAAACTCCCACCTCAGATTCGAAGAAAGTCCAGCCTCGCCCTGGACAACCATCACCCCCCCACCTGTTCAAGGCCATCCAATCGCCATCGGACCGAACCCTATAACCACCACCAACAGATTCGATGCGCTTATCTCGGAATCCATGGCGGAAGACGAAGCCCCAGAGAACCAATCCATCACCATCATAACACATTCGTCCGCCAAACCAACAACCAACTCAGCTGAGCACACCCCCCCTCCCATATCAGCGAGGCCAGTCACAGAACAATCCCCAAGCTCAAGGGTACCCAGTTCAGAGGAGGACATATCGATAGCTGCCCATCCAGAGATTGATTCCCTCCTTCCGAAACACCGACCAGACAACGCCAGAGCTGAACTGTTCCCTTCTGACCAAGAGGTAGCAGAAAGAATGTGCCAAGCTGTGGAAGCAGGCTTTCTGGACCCCGACAACCCCATGAGTGCTCTCGCAGAATTGGATGGATCGATTGGATCTGAGGACGCCAGGATTGACGCTCAGACAATAGACTCCGGAACTAGTCCTCTGGTCCCACCCGGGACAGCCCCCACCACCCTCGGAGCTACCAACAACATCCCCAAAAACTCCCACAAACACAAGAAACAAAACAAACAAGGACAATATTCGACTAGGACCACGCGATCCGCCTCGAAGCTCCAAAACCCAGACCCCCTCCTACTCCCAATGCTTAACATCCTTTCATAGAATGTGAGAGGCATCGCCAATAAACCGACGCTGAACAGAATCCTCATCATCAAAAAATCTCACCAAATTGACATTTTAGTGATCATTGAAACCAAACTACCACAAAAGAGAATCAAAGGTATCGGACTCCACCTGGGATTCCAGGACGCTGTGGCTGGTAGTCACGACATCTGGATTTTCTTCGGCTCCCGGACCAAGTTTGGCACATAACAAGGCTCGAGACAAGCCCTTTCGTACTGGGTGGAGCACCCGGACCTCCCATCCCGGTCCCTCCTCTCCGCAGTCCATGTAATGCCCCTCTCCGTGCGGGGCATTTGGTTGGCTTGTTGGATGGGATCAGAATGTTGCACCGTAACTTATGTTGGAGATCAGGAGAATTGAGACTGATGTAGTCTTTCTTAGCTGGCTAGACGGAATGGGTATTGGAATGTGGCTTGCTGGTGGAGCTACGCTTAGTAGGATTGGAGCAAGAAGACCGTTATACAAGGCAAGTGGAACTGTCCTCCTTTCTCCTTATTCCTGCATGCGTAATAAATGGAATAACATGATGCTATGGATTGTCCCTAAATATCCTATATTTTAGTTGCTGAATAATAGAGATGCCTATGCTGAGAATTATTGAAATGTACAACACATGATCCTTGAACTGCCGAATGAATCACCCTTGAACTGCTAATATGACTTGATGCCTGAGAATGAGTTTATAACATTGTCCCTTATGTTATTGCTGCTGAAACAGTAAAACACTTAAGTAATGAGATGCTGCATGAATGATATATGAGAAATGAACTGGATATGCTATTATCACAAAGAAATGAATGAAATACCTCAATTATGTACCTTCTGCATAACTATTGCTGTTGCCTGTGTCCTTATAAGCAATGAAAGAAAGAATACTGTCCCTATGAAATGAATGAAATGCTGTAGGTCTTATCGAGATGAATGAAATATTATTTGTTCCTCTTAGAAAGGAATAAAATGATAAATGATGAGGCTTGGGATCGTTGAGATCACCAAGTGAACATGTGGTAATATTGGAAAGATGAGATAATGAAATGTTGCCTTTACCTATCTTAATATTTTATCAAGCGACTTTGAACACGATCGAGTCGGACACGCATTCGTATGATCATGGGCAAACTTGTATACGAGGTATTGTTTCCTCGGACGGTTCCTAGGGCCCTGGGGACCGATTCGGTCTAGGAGGAAATGCAGCATGCTTTGGTGGCATGATTGGTATCGAGACATTCATTTCGGGCTTGCAACCCGGGTGGATGGTACGTCGATACCCTTGAAGTCCTATATTACAAGTCCTTAAATGGTGCACAGCACCAGTGGTCATGTAGTCAGGATGCATGCTAATAAATGTTTTGTGCAGACAGAGTAAGTACATCATAATATCCTGTATTCTTATGCAGGTATGCGGAGTCAGGTATTGGTAAGAAATCACTTAAATATGATAAATGTAATATATGTTGGTTAAATGGTCTGATTAATCATGCTAAACAAGACAATGTTATGATGTTGCCTTGCTATGAAACTGCTTAAACATAACTCACATGCTAAGTGATGCCTTCTATGAGAATTGTCATAACATGTTCAAGATGTTAGAACCAATGATGCCTTTTCATGATAACACCCAGTATGCTTTAAGGATGCCTTTACATAAATGCTACTAAGAATATGTTTACATGCTTCACTATGATTATTGTCCATGAACTGTAAACTGATACTAGACCCCAAATAGAAAGATCATTCTATTAAATGTTTGCTAAAATTGATCACTATATGTTGGTTTAGGCGAGTGGGTTGGATTCTGCTCGCCAGTACATAGATGATGTGCTGACCCACATTTTGTGGGCAGGTACTTGTGCTTGGGATGTTCTACACACGAAGATTAGCTTGATGGATCCTGCGGCATCGAAGATTTATTGGACATACATAAGCTCTCCTTGTACAAGATGATGTCTTCTATTTATAAAGGGCATAATATATGGAACATTGTAATCAATGATACCAGTGAGTTGTAAGCCAAGTCGGTATATCGAGTTGTAATCCAATGTATCCAAGTATCAAATGTAAGCTGTATAGCATTGTTCAGTTGGCTTCCAATGTAAAGTGAGATGTGTTGTAAGCATTGTATTTCAATACAAGTCTTGTACTCTTCTTCAATTATCAATAAAAGAATAAAGTTCTATATATCTCTGTGTGACTTCAAGTTATCCTTTTATCTTCGCTGCTATAAAAAAGTGATATATTTCTATTCAATCAGAAAGATTGTCCCCATTAACTTTAATTTGTCTGCTTCTGCCGCTGCAATGTATTCCTATTTGAAGATTATCGATTATGTACCATCTTTGCCTTGTACAAGTGCAATACCAGACTTGTACAGCATCACGCCCAAGCGAGGATGATCGATTCCAAGAGATAAAATATGTGAATAAATGACTCTATGAATCGGGACGTGACAAATTGGTATCAAAGCACGGCTTTACGTCCTTGGTATCTTCTTTGATTCATTTTAAATCAAAGTTGTATCGACGATTAACCAAAGTTGCTTCTGCGATCACTCAACGTTGCTTCCGAGGTTAAATCAAAGATGGCTTTCGCGATTATGCTGTCGTTGTTCTGCAATCATCCTATGTTGTTTGTGTCTAAAAGTTCGTCGACCGTCTTGGCTGCTCACTGGATGTTCCATATAATAAGTCTATATATATTGTGATGCCCCTAAATGAATGATTATTGTTGGTTTGGACACAAATAACCCAACAATGACTCGATGCCATAGTATGCTATAGTATGAATGCTGCTTGGGATTGTGGGAATAAAGAAAAGTGGCTATCTATGCTGTAACAAGTTGAGAATTACATGTGATGTTGGGAAAGAATTGGGAACGAAACCATGGATGGATGAGTTCAACGGAATTACTGAGTTGACTCATGTGTGTTGGCCTTGAGAATTTGAGATCCTAAGAATGTGGCTTGTGATATTAAGACCCCAAGATGTTGGCTAAGTGTTGTGAATCATTATAGATCATGAAAGTCTGGAATAGAATTGAGTTGGTATTGTTTAAGGATGGCTTCGTCTCTGACTGGTATATTGCCTCTACTACCTCAGAACGAGATATATGTTGACCCTTTTCCATAGGATAGCAATGGGACTATCTGCGGGTACTGAGTAGTGCCGAGACTTAGCTGGGACTCATGTATTGTTACTTGAGGACTCGAGTGCCCCTTGACGGAGATGTTATGCTGGAAAGCAAGATTTCTAGAAATTGTAACTGGTGGCTTAGTTAGAAATTATTAGTCAAGTGATGACTCAGACTAGTAAGACAGCTAGTATGCTATGGGTAAATGGATTTGGCTAGAGAATGTTGTGGCTTAGAACATCTGAATGTTGACTCGATTGGTTGGATGTAAATCAAATATGGCTAATACAAAGTTGGTTGCGTAGCTGAAAGTTTTAGAAATATTGTCGGTGAATCAAAGGAATATTAGAGATCTGTGCTTTGACCCTAAGGTGTAATAGATGTTAATCCATCTTGATCACCAAAGGATAGTCGTTGTCTATGTGCATGTATGCTGAGGAATTTAATGGGATTAGAAAAGTAACAAGTAGCCACCATGAATATTTGTGTTGCATAAAGAATGGTTAGTTGATACATGAATTGTCGGATTGAATGAAATGAACTACTCGACCCTTGCTGCATGAGATTTAAGAATTCTCATAAGATAGTTTGATGATTGAGAAATGAATGGGATTGAGAAATTACAAACGTGTTGGATAATGTCGGTATATGTGACTGTTGGTTGGGGATATAGATTGTTGGCTTATGAATTAGTGGTGTGACTTCGCCATACAGACCGAATAGTATGATTCCATAGCTATGTTAAGACTACAGGAATCGATAACCCTTGAATAATTAGCCTTAGCTTATGGGTTCGTGTGGGTACAAAGAAATTTGAATAGAAATTGAATCATTGGGAATTTACTTGATAGATTATTAGAACGATGAGAATCGTATGTCGGGTTTGAAATTGACCGTAATGTTGATAAATCGATCTTAGTCGATCGTTGGGTAAGTCTAGAATGAGCCTCTGTGGGAATTATTTCCTTGAGGATCCCTGGATAGATAGACTTGACCCTAGCGAGCAGTTGAGGACTTACCAATTGTTGGCATAGCTGACAATGGCGATTAGTTATTCAGACTAAGTTGATACCCATAGGTTTGGGTAGAGCTCCTTAGAACTTTTGGTTGCTTGTTGGCCCTGAGAAAAAGAAACTAGTATAACCCTAGTAGCCGTCCACTCTAGGGAAGTCACCTGAATGATTAGGTATGGCTGTCGGTATAGCTAACCATTGAGACTGGACCGAATAATAGGTGGCCGTTGGCGACCCATAGAATGACCTTGTGGCATTGAACGAGAGATGGTGATGAGTACGACCTAAGAATGATATGTTGTATGTATATGCTTCAATATGAACCTTAGAGATGTTTGACCCTTGAGGATTATGTGTCGGCCTATAACGGGACTAGAATCGTGGGATGAGACTTGAGTTGTATGTATCGAGTAGTGAATTATTCTATGAGATAGAATTGACTGCTCATGACGGGAATGTTGGATCGGTATCTATAGTTGGGTAGCTGGGTTAACCTTGACTGTTGCATTGAATTATACCCTGACTTGATTAATCGATAGTAGGTGACGTCGGATTGTACCTTTTAGAAAAGATGAATTGCCTCGGTGAGAAATATTATTGAATTTGGGATGGAATATGATTACATGTTGTAAACTCTTGATATGATTGGCTCTATGTTAGACCCTTGACCGAATGTTGGAATATTATGTTTGGATAGAGAGCTTACCCGAGTTGTCCCTGATGTTAAGTGTTGTGGTCTGGAAGATAGTAATTGTGGCAAAGTGAATAAAGTGATAAGTCAATTGAAAGGATGCTAAGTCGAATTTGGAAAAGAGAGTTATATTGTGGCTTATCGAATAGTACTAACATGAAAGTTGGCTGAAGTACATATGTTTTAGGGACGCCTAAAATATGTGTATAGATCCAACCGAAGTGATAGGTTGTGACTGAGATAACATTATGGGAAGAATTTATCGCACTTGCGTGGACTTTGGCTGAAATGCATATGTTTTGGAGATGCCTAAAATATGTATATGGATCCAAATGAAGTGATACATTGCGACCAAGATAGAAATGCAAGGAAAATATGGGTGAATCAATAAGAAGTAATGGAAAAAGAGATAGACAGATCGAGTCGTTGATGAATTAAAATAGTACAGTTGGATAGCTATTTTGAGATGACCGAGTGTGCTGAAATGAATATTGAATTGAAGCTGAATGAGTAACTCATTGTGATTAAGTGAATCTAGTAGATGAGTTGTTTTCTTAAGTTTCGAGGATAAAACTTTTTCTGAGTGGTATATTATGTAATGCCCCGCTCCGCACGGGGCATTTGGTTGGCTTGTTGGATGAGATCAGAATATTGGACCGTGACTTATGTTAGAGATCAGGAGAATTGAGACTGATACAGTCTTTCTTAGCTGGCTAGACGGAATGGGTATTAGAACGTGGCTCGCTGGTAGAGCTACGCTTAGTAGGATTGGAGCAAGAAGACCGTTATGTAAGGCAAGTGGAACTGTCCTCCTTTCTCCTTATTCCTGCATGCGTAATAAATAGAATAACATGATGCTATGGATTGTCCCTAAATGTCCCATGTTTTAGTTGCTGAATAATAGAGATGCCTATGCTGAGAATTATTGAAATGTACAACACATGATCCTTGAACTGCCGAATGAATCACCCTTGAACTGCTAATGTGACTTGATGCCTGAGAATGAGTTTATAACATTGTTCCTTATGTTTATTGCTGCTGAAACAGTAAAACACTTAAGTAATGAGATGCTGCTTGAATGATACATGAGAAATGAACTGGATATGCTATTATCACAAAGAACTGAATAAAATACCTCAATTATGTACCTTCTACATAACTGTTGCTGTTGCCTGTGTCCTTATAAGCAATAAAAGAAATAATACTGTACCTATGAAATGAATGAAATGCTGCAGGTCCTATCGAGATGAATGAAATATTGTTTGTTCTTCTTAGAAAGGAATGAAATGATAAATGATGAGGCTTGGGATCGTTGAGATCACCAAGTGAACAGATGGTAATATTGGAAAGATGAGATAATAAAATATTGCCTTTACCTATCTTAATATTTTACCATGCGACTTCGAATACGATCGAGTCGGACACACATTCACATGATCATGGGCAAACTTGTATACAAGGTATTGTTTCCTCGGACGGTTCCTAGGGCCCTGGGGACCGATTCGGCCTAGGAGGAAATGCAGCATGCTTTGGTGGCATGATTGGTATCGAGACATTCATTTCGGGCTTGCAACCAGGGTGAATGGTGCGTCGATACTCTTGAAGTCCTATATGGCAAGTCCTTAAATAGTACGCAGCACCAGTGGTCATGTAGTCAGGATGCATGCTAATGAATGTTTTGTGCAGACAGAGTAAGTATATTATAATATCCTGTATTCTTATGCAGGTATACGGAGTCGGGTATTGGTAAGAAATCACTTAAATGTGATAAATGCAATATATGTTGGTTGAATGGTCTGCTTAATAATGCTAAACAAGACGATGTTATAATGTTGCCTTGCTATGAAACTGCCTAAACATAACTCACATGCTAAGTGATGCCTTCTATGAGAATTGTCATAACATGTTCAAGATGTTAGAACCAATGATGCCTTTTCATGATAACACCCAGTATGCTTTAAGGATGCCTTCACATAAATGCTACTAAGAATATGTTTACATGCTTCACTATGATTATTGCCCATGAACTGTAAACTGATGCTAGGCCCCAAATAGAAAGATCATTCTATTAAATGTTTGCTAAAATCGATCACTATATGTTGGTTTAGGCGAGTGGGTTGGATTCTGCTCGCCAGTACATAGATGATGTGCTGACCCACGTTTTGTGGACATGTACTTGTGCTTGGGATGTTCTACACACGAAGATTGGCTTGATGGATCCCGCGGTTCGAAGATTTGTTGGGCATACAGAAGCTCTCCTTATACAAGATGATGTCTTCTGTTTATAAAGGGCATAATGTATGGAACATTGTAATCAGTGATACCAGTGAGTTATAAGCCTAGTCGGTATATCGAGTTGTAATCCAATGCATCTAAGTATCAAATGTAAGCTGTATAGCATTGTTCAGTTGGCTTCCAATATAAAGTGAGATGTGTTGTAAGCATTGTATTTCAATACAAGTCTTGTACTCTTCTTCAATTATCAATAAAAAGAATAAAGTTCTATATATCTCTGTGTGACTTCAAGTTATCCTTTTATCTTCGCTGCTATAAAGAAGTGATGTATTTCTATTCAATCAGAAAGATTGTCCTTATTAACTTCAATTTGTCTGCTTCTGCCGCTGCAATGTGTTCCTATTTGAAGATTATCGATTATGTACCATCTTTGCCTTGTACAAGTGTAATACCAGACTTATACGGCATCACGCCCAAGCGAGGATGATCGATTCCAATAGATAAAATATGTGAATAAATGACTCTATGAATCGGGGCGTGACAGTCCACGGCAGCTGTGACATCTTAGAACGTAGACATCTTTGGGACCATCTCTCTACCACCCTTCTCCCCCACACCAATCTCCCGTGGTTGTGCATTGGAGATTTCAACACAATCTCTTCCAGCTCCGAGAAGCTTGGAGGACGCCCGCCTCCACTCCCAGCCATGGAAGACTTCAACAACTTCATTTTCAATGCCCAACTCACTCCCCTACCCTTCTTCGGCAATGCTTTTACCTGGTACAACATGCAGGAGGGAGCCCGTCATCAGTACTTCCGTCTGGACCGAGCTCTAATCAACGGCCCCTGGTCAGACATGACTCTCATATCCAACCTATCACACCTCAATACCACCGAATCGGACCACTCCCCTCTGTTCATCAAGGTCAGCAAGAATTTCCAGCACATCAAAAAACCTTTCCGATTTCTGAACTTCTGGAGACACCACCCCCAATTCCAATGCGTTGTAACTAATGCCTGGAATTCGACTGACGACCCAGATCCCCTGATCCGAGTTGCGATCAAACTTCGAGCCACCAGTTCGGCTCTATCCTCTTAGAGCAAAGTCGCCTTCGGGAACATCTTCCAGGCCATTAGAACCGCGGAGGATAACGTGACCAGATCCGAAGCCAGATTCGTCACGGATAGGTCTTCGGAGGCTAGGATGCCACTCAATATTTCCAGAGCTATTCTCAAATCTCGTCTGAAAGTAGAGACAAAATTCTGGAAGCAAAAAGCTAGATTAGCCTGGGATCTCGAGGGAGACCGCAACACAGACTTCTTCCACGCCTGTGTTAAGGGGCGCAGACACCAACTCAACATCCACCGCATCGTCGATGAGAACGACACCTTACTTCAGGACCATAAGAGTATCTAGGAGGCCGCGGCGCAATTCTACTCCATGCTCTTCGCCAAAGAGACCATCGTCAAGGACGACGAGCTTCTCTCAGAGATCCCCTACATCATCACTGATAGCGAGAATGAACAACTGCTCACCCCCCCGTCCGCTGAAGAAGTCAAATTGGCTGTCTGGGCCATGAATGAACACAACGCTCCCGGTCCGGACGGGTTCCCCGGAGTCTTCTTCAGATCATGCTGGGACATCATCGCCCATGATTTGCTTCAAGCTGCCATCGCTTTCTTCCAAGGAGCCAGATATCCGAAATCTATTTCCAAGGCCAACCTTATCCTCATCCCCAAAAAAGACAACCCGGAGACATTCAGAGACTTTCGACCCACTAGCCTATGCAACTTCATCAACAAGATCATCTCGAAGATCATCGCCAACCGGATGACCGAGCTTCTCCCTAGGATCATTTTCGAAGAACAGAGTGGCTTCGTCAAGGGTTGGAACATCACCGACAACATCCTTCTTGCCCAAGAAATGGTCACCTGTATGAAATTCCCGGCCGAGGGGGGGGGGGGCAATATTGCCATCAAGCTTGACATGGAGAAAGCTTACGACCGGCTGGACTGGCAATTCATGATATGGGTGTTTAGAGCTTTTGACTTCTCCGAACACTGGATTGACATCATCTTCAGATCCGTCAGCAACTCCTGGTTCTTTACCGTGATTAACGGTCAAGCTGAGGGTTTATTTCCCTCCACTCGTGGAGTTCGCCAGGGAGATCCTCTGTCAGCCACCATCTTCATCATTGCCGTCGAAGCTCTTAGAAGAAACCTTAACAGCATGATCAACAACCCCCAGTTCTACTATTTCCACACCACCACCGGCTGCCCCATCATCTCGCACCTCGCCTTCGCAGATGATGTTCTTATTTTCTTCTCAGGCGATATCGGATCCGTTCAGGTGGTTCTCCGCACCCTGGAGAGATACGCCAAATGTTCCGGCCAGCGCATCAACAATACAAAAGTGTCATCTACACTCATCACAAAGCGGACAGGAATCACTCTGCCAGACTTGCCAACCTAACTTCTTTCAACATCGCATACCCTCTGTTCTTCTACCTAGGATGCCTACTGGTCTATGGCAGATCCAACTCGAGCATTTTTTAACCTCTCGTGTCCTCCATCAGGAAGAAGATCGCGGGATGGCACAACGCCACCCGCTCCCCAGGCGGGAAGATGGTTCTCATCCGATACGTGCTATCCTCCATCCCTATTCATATTCTGGCGGTCTGCGGCCCCCCAAGAAGGTCTTTTCTAAGATCGAAGCTCTCCTCACTAGCTTCTTTTGGGGCCAATGTCATGGCGAGGACAAGCATCACTGGGCCAGTTGGTCCACGATGGCCAAACCCACCGACGAGGGCAGCCTAGGATTCAACAGATTGAGCACCTAGCGGCAGCTAGCTCTATAAAGTTATGGTGGAAGCAGCGCACGGACCTCTCTTCCTGGTCCAGGTTCATAAAGGCCAGATACTTCAGATTCGGCCACCCTTCCTCAGCCTCAACGAACTGTCGATCGTCAGCCACCTGGAGGCGCATCTCTTGCAGTCGCGACATCGCTGAACCCCTTATCCGCCTGCAACTGGGCAACGATCAATCCTCGGTGAACCACGAACGCTGGCTGGGGGACTCGCTTCTCGCGGCCCATAACCAGCCTAGCGGAAAGATCAGAGACCTATGGGACACCAATGACGGTTGGATTTGAAACAAAGTCAAAGATTGGTTAGGTCTTGAGGCGGTAGAGAGTCTAGCAGCCGTCAACTTAAGGATCTCCGATGACCCGGATTCCCTTCGGTGGACCCTCAACCCCAGCGAGAAGTTCTCGCTTGCCTCTGCCAGGATTCTCGCTAGAGGGATCGGTGCGCCGTGCCCCATCATCGCCCCTTACTGGAAAACTTGTATTCCGTACAAATGGTCGATCTTGTTATGGAGAGCCCATAAACGTAAGCTCCCTACTGACCACTCCATCACCTCCTTCGGCTACAGCCTTGCATCGAGATGCCACTGCTGTGCCTATCCCCAGACGGAATCGATCGAGCACGTCTTCCTATCCGGTGTCCTGGCTAAGCACTTTTGGACCAATATTAACACCAAGCTCCGGCAGAGTCACCATCCTGGGGGCTTCAACGATCTGCTTGCCACCTGGGGAGCTACCCACGCCCGTCAGATCGTCGCAGCCGCCGGTATTTAGGTTTTGTGGAAGAATAGAAACAAGTATAGGTACGAGGGCCGTTCATTCCTCCCCCACCAGATCGTGCATGAAGCCCTTCGCCAGATCCATAGAGCACGGAGGCATTGCCCACACTCCGAGGACAGCCTTTGGTCCGCATTGGAATAGGACCCACCTCCCCGGCCACCGGTCGGTTTTTGGTTTTCTTGTGGTGGCGCGTGGCGCTCTTACTTGTATAGGCTTCAACATTTTTTCGCCTGATACTTCAATAAAGTTTATTTTCAAAAATAAAAAATAAAAATAAAAAAAATAATATATATATATATATATATATATATATATATATATATATATATATATATATATATATATATATATATATATATATATATATATATATATATATATACCTCTCCCAAAATAATAATAGTATTAACAATAACACTAATAATAATAAAATAAAAATAAAATAATAAAATATTAATAATAGTATCTCCATATATTTTGTAAATACTAATAAGTATACTAAAACTAATATAAATAATTAATCAGTCACTGTAAGATAATAAAAAAATAATAATAATAAATGATACAATTAAAATATAAATTTCAATCAGCTGTCTCCATTCGTTCTCGGCCCATGAAAGAGAGGGATAGTATAACATCAGAAGAAATAAAGAAAGATGAAGTAGAAATAGTGAGGGAGAAGAGAAAGTCAGGGAGCGAGGAAGGTCGGGAAAGGGGAAGAGTGGCGAGAGAGGAGAGATGAGCGGAGAGAAGAGGGACGAGAGTGGAGGGGTCAGCGATTGAGAGGGACGGAGGGTCTCGCCGTGGGGTTTCCAGTGGCGGTGGCCTGGTCGCTGAAGGAGGCACGGTGGCGCGGGAACCACCTCGACGATACGGGGCTCGTCGTGGCAAGGCGGGGTGGCTGCCGTAGAGGCGGTTACCAAGGCTGGGACGGGGGTGGACGCCGGCGGAGGTAAGTGGTGGTAGTGGTGATGGGTGTGTTTGTTTATTTTGTGCGGTGGTCTGGCCTTGGGTTGGCCGGGGTTTGGTCGCCAGGCTCGGTGGTTCCGACGCGGTGGAGGCTGCTGGACTTTGTAAAGAAGAGGGTATAGATAAGGCAGAGATGGTGATGGTGATGGATGATGTTTCGCGGAGGCATGGATCTATAAGGGAGAACGGGTGGTCGAGGTAGCCAGGAGAGTTTGGCTGGGGTGATGGTGAAGAGTGTGGCAGAGGTGGTGGAGTTTGGGGACAGTGGTGGCGGTATTGGCCGTGGGGGTGATGACGATAATGCTGTGGTGGGGTTGGACAGGGGGCGGCGAGGCCAGGGATGGGATATGCCGGTGTATAGAGATGGGGGATAGAGGAGGCGACGAAGATGGGTCGGACAGGGTGGATGTGTTCGGGTGTTGGACACGAGAAAATTATGTATTTGTAATGAATACAATCTAGTGGAAAGACACCCGAGGTCGGACCCGAGAACGTCACGGCTGGCATGGAGGAATTTGGACATCGACACGGTGCATGATACTTTTGTGGAGATTTTTGGTGTATGAAATTACTATAGAAAAAGGGAAACAAGGCTCTCCTTATATAGGAGGTGAGGACTCCTAGTTGGATAAGGATTAGGATAGTTTAAATCTCCATTAGATAATTCACCATTAATTCAAATCAATTTAGGGAATTTCTGACTTTCATCTCCTAATTTAAACCAATTCAATCCAAATCCAATCTAGATATATCATATCTTTAATTTAAAAGCTATTTAAAATAAAGTCAATAAAATCTTTTCCAATTTAAATCACCATAATTAATCAACATTAAATCAAACAATTTTCCAACATATCTTTTAATCAATAATAAAATATATTTAATAATGAATTTCGAAAATCATAATAAATCTTTAAATATTTGAAATATCTTTTTATAAATAAATAAAACAGTTACAAATAGTTTTCAAAAGTCAAAGTGGACATGAAATTAATTTCATGTAACTCGCACACAAATAGTGTATTTACATAAAATATTGTTTTCTAAATTACTACTTATATTTGTATAATAAAATAAAATAACATTTTTATAATAAAAAATAAAATAAAGTTTTGGCAAATCTCGACGCGATGCTTTTTACAACTTTAAGTAAATAAATATTTATCACATATTATTTTGAAAACTATACTTCTTCTATATAAAGAAAATATGTTCATAAAACCTTTGTGTATATAAAAAATATACTACCTCGCATATACGTATTCTCATGGAACGTACAAATACGAGGAAAAAAAAATTTAGAAATCATAGTAAAAATTTAGAGGGTTTATATCTTACCCAACTTACAAGAATTTTGTCCTCGAAATTTAGGAATAACTAGGGCAGGTAGGGTTTGAAAAGATGCGAGAGTTTCTCGATACGAAACACGGTAAATATTTAAACAAGGAGTTGGTAAGGAGTCCAATGAAAAACAATCAATTTGAATAATTGCAATTTTAGAGGACTAGGAGAATAAAATCACATGTACATAATAGAAAGTGATCACATATATGACACCCCAATCAGTATCTAATTTCGATCATAGTACCACCAGTGTATGTAACTCAAAGAGAATTCTCAAAGGTTTGATCTATAACTTCAATATTTAAACTCGTGTTGGATATTGCCATAATCCATCATAATTTTCGAAGTTGTGTTTCTAACATAAGTATCAATGCCTTTTCTATACTCAACCCGTCATCTATCCTTGAAGTTTATATTCCATAAAAAAAAATTACTCGAAACATATTTTCCTTCCCTTTATTCAATTCATCATTTCCTCAAAATTTAACTCACCAAAAATTTATATTTCAAAATGTCACGACCCGCACGCTGTTTAGGGGCACGAGGACGTAGGTACGTCCAGCCTACGCCGCAGTATCGGCGGTAGAATACTGTCTAGATCTACTATCTAACAACAATTATAATATCAAAACATGTCGAGATGGTCAACTCCAAACGAAGGACAAGTAATGACAATATCACATACTCAATCACAATATTCTAAGAAGGATAAATAATACTGAAAGATAAAGACAGCAAGATATAAAAATATCCAGAAAAATCCAACACCGAAATAATACAAGTCCAGAGTCAACAATCCCAAATAAAAACTCTAAAATAATAACATGCCAAAGTGTTATCTGGAGACAAAGTCCAGTACAAATCTAATCTAGCTGAGCTACCACTAGTACCTCCTCGGCTGGAACTAACCCCTGCCGGACTAGGGTCTCCCAGTCTATGCCTACTACATCACGAGGACCATAGTAGGTAGGACCCTCGTACTCGCCGTCATCTGCAAAATTATATATATATATATATATATAAAATATATATATATATATATATATATATATTTATATATATATATATATATATATATATATATATATATATATATATATATATATATATATATATATATATATGTATATCTATTCAAATTTATATATATATATATATATATATATATATATATATATATATATATATATATATATATATCTATATATATATATATATATATTATATATGTATATCCAGTCAGGATGGAACGAGCACATCTCCAGTAACAGTTCTAGTTAAATGATAAAGAATATGTAACAGTAAATAGAGAGAACATACAAGGTAAAGCGAAGCGTACATGAACATGGTAAGACATATCAAGACTGTAAATGAGTGTAAGAGCAAGAGAACAGTGCATATCATGTACAGGAATCAAGAACTACTATCTATGTGAGTTAGCACTAGTTTCAACATGTGATCGACTTAGGAACTTGATATAAGAGTTTATGGCCTGGTTAATCATACGTGCAGTGTATGATTAACACTATTCAAAGTTAAAGACTTGATACAAGGAGGGTATTGATCACATATCTACGCCAATACTCTCCGCTCCTGAATAGTATAGTAGATCCAACCATGACACGTTATGACACAGAATTCTCTGAGAAGGTAGCTAGCCTTCGCAGGAATCGGTATCCATACAATGTATAAGAACAACGAGGAGGTTTGCATAAGATATCCCAAGGTATACAAGGAATAACATCTCATGACGGAATCCAAACAATACCAATCCGTGTGACAAATGTGTCAAGAAAACAAGAATATCTACACTAATTACAAGAAACACAAAAAATATCATAGAACAAAAAAATTATCAAAGAATATACTCGCCTGACATTCGGTATGGAAGGTCAACAACGTCCGATACGATATCTCGAGGACCTAAATATGGAATATCAATGTCAAATTGTGTTTTGGAATCATAATCATGCTATACAAGGTCAATTCTAGGTCTCCAAGTCATTTCTAGGTCAAACTAGGTCAACCGGGTCAAAACCTTGCTAAACTAGGTCAGTCTAGGTCATACCTAGGTTTTTGGATCCATACCTTGCCTTACCAAGGTATTCTAGTCTTTACTAGGTCAATACCCTAGGTGTCTACACATATATACCCTCTATGATATATTACCTTAGTCAAATCACCCAATACCCTATCACACTACTTGTTACCATGCCTATGTGTTTACTTATGTTTCCTAAAATCAATTACCTAGACTTTACTAATGTCTACCCTAATTCCAATTACCTTGGCTATCTATACCAACTCTACTTTCCACTTACCTCCATGCCTACTGCTTCACAAGCTAACCCCTTGCTTGTCACCAATCTGTAGGTATCTATTGTTTCCCCTTCACTTTATAACCCACAATAGTAGCAAGTGATACTCACCTACATGACCTCCCTATCCTATTGCTGCTTCTGCAAGCCTCCATTTCTATTCAATTTAGGCCACTGCCACTAAACCCCTATCCTAACTGCTACGGATTCACACCCCAAGCCCTCAACTAGCATTCACTTATCTACCCATCTTACATATTTAAACTTATGTCAAGTCTTTCCCACTGCCTACGACAGCAGTACCTGTTGGCCCTAAACCTTACCTACCTTGGCTCCTCACTGGTTCAGTCCTCTAGGACTGAACATCAAGTTTCCTCCTCTAATCACCATTCAAACATATCCTTGAGTCCTATTACTGATACTTCTATTCTCTTCACTCCATCATGATACATCCCATTTCCTCTAACCTACACATGCCATACACACACATTCACCTATACTCAAAATACCCTATACTCACCAACATACAAGATAAACCCTATATGTATACACTCCACAACCTATGTGACTAATACATACATTGGTATCCTATACTTACACTTTTCCCTATTTGCACACTGAC
This sequence comes from Iris pallida, assembly GCA_029216955.1. Lineage (NCBI taxonomy): Eukaryota > Viridiplantae > Streptophyta > Magnoliopsida > Asparagales > Iridaceae > Iris > Iris pallida. The sequence goes on from JANAVB010013397.1 coordinate 11,106,527, forward strand.
TTGCACAGGCAATGGCCCATCCTCTATCACCATAACAGTAATACCCTTCTCCAAAGCCTAGGTTTAACTGATACACTAAATCATTCAACCAAAAACTGATACTCATATCAGTGGAAAACTGATACACAATATCAGTTTTGAACTGATACACTAAATCAGTCCCCCAAATAATGACTTAAGGACTGATACAAGGATCAAACTCATCTTCTCTAATTCAGTTCAAAGCTTCTTCATCCTACTATTACTCCCAAAAACCCTTGCATCTCCCTCATCGCAGTCAGTCCAGAACTGGACTTCAATCCCCTCCCTTATCTTCCTCCTAACTTACATAGCCTAAACAGGTATCCACATACCCTCAACCAATTAGCAAACCCCTCTAATCAGTTCATACTTCATCCTATTCAATGTTCACTTGAACTGAACTCAAGTTCAGTCTAAACCAACTGATACATATCAGTCTGAGAACTGATAACGAGGATCAGTAGCAGAACTGACATCCCCAAATCAGTCTTTGTGGACTGAGACCATATATCAGTCCTTGTGGACTGATCGAACTTCCATTCAATCCTTATGGACTGACACAACAGGCCCTTCCTTCTTACTCTCGAGCCAAGTAAAAACCTGGGCACTCAACTGCACTTGAAAGTGTAATGGATTCCTATTTCCTGTGTACTAATACACAGGTATCTACTCCCTATCCTTACTAACCATATCAGCATATTGACTGATACTAAAGAGAAACACATTAGTCTCACCCCTCCAACTATATCCTGATGGAACTGGAGATTCCCAGGACCCTTACTTTGGTGTGCGTATTGATCGATAGAAAGTTAAACAAATTTAATACGTGTTCTAACCCTTCATAGACGGAAACTAGGGTTCACGAATTATACCTGCGGTGGAAAGAAGACAAGTAATTCCTGGCAATCTCGAGCGGACGACCCCAAGATCTTCTGTACGTATTCCTTCCTCGAGTTGGATGTCGTGTGGGCGACGATCTTCCAACCTTTTCTTCTCCTTGGCAGCCCTCTCTTTCTCTCCTTACGTGAATCACGAATTTAGAGAAAGATTCAGATTTCTGATCTCTAATTTGGCGGCCAGAGAATAGAGGATATATATAGGCTACGACAGGGACCATGAGGAGAAATTAGGGTTAGGCCTCCTAACGGATCTGGATATCCCGTGTTCAGCCCGAACACACAATCCAGGCCCATTAACAATAGCTCGGTCCACTAATGAGCTATTGTTGCACTACCTCCCTAGTCCCAAATTATGTTTGTGGGCTCCTTTTATTATATGCTCATTTGGCTCCCCATGTTAAGATATCGTATGTCCGTCGATCAAATTAAGTTACTGACAACTATATTGATTCGACATCTTTTATCCTTAAGTAGTACCGCTCAACTTTATTTGTCATGTCGGATATAATTTACCTGCAGGGTTTACATGACAATCCTTATGAGCTCCTTATGGGACATCATCAACCCGATGTATCGGGACATGGATTTTATTTATAATCAACAGCCCATCATACATACAATGTTATTACCAAATTCATAGAGGTTGTTGATCCATAATGAATCTCACTCTTTCATGAGTCAAAGTAATGCACACTGTATATATATGTCTGTTATTATATCCAGATTAAGAGCACAAGCATCCATAATAACAGAGGTGTTTGTTCTCTAATATTGTCAGTACAAAGAGAACAACCTCAAGTGATCATGTTCAATACACACAAAGTGTACTAGTGTAAACCTATAGTCAAGATAAACTAATACCAGATTATACTACAACTTTTCTAATAGATTGTCCAAGTCCATCTAGGTTGTGAACTATTTATATACTCCATAGGGAACTGATAATATGATTTTCTGTGTGACACCACATACCATATTATCTAGAATATAAAATATCAGACATTTGTATTAACACTTACAACAAATACAATATGCAAACATTTGCCCATTGATTCTCATTCAAAACTTAAGAAAATAAGGTTACTACAAAAGTGATGCTTTTAGTATATAACCCTAACAATCTCCCACTTATACTCAAAGTATTGCTTTTCAGTATACTGTTCAAATCTCCCACTTATACTTAAAGCCATGCTGCTACACATCTGACTCCCATTCCCTCAATATGACTATCAAAAGCCTTAGCTGGTAAGCTCTTTGTAAAGAGATCAGCTAGGTTGTCGGCTGATGCTATCTTGATCACATCAACTTTTTCTTTCTTTACGAAATCTCGTATCAGGTGGTACTTGTGCTCAATGTATTTGCCTGTCTTATGGGCTCGCGGTTCCTTCGAGTTTGCAACTGCACCACTATAATAACAATAAAGTGTAATAGACTTAGGCAAACTAGGTACCACATTCAAGTCAAACAGAAAGTTTCTGAGCCAAACCGCTTATTTGGCTGCCTCAGAGGTTGCAATATACTCGGCCCCCACGCTTCCCCGAGAGATGTGCTGCACCCGCGGGTGCATCCTGGCTGCTGAGGATGTCAGCAGGAAGGATAGGCTGCATTGGCGCATCCCCTTCAGTGGTGGTGCCAGGGGCCTCGACCTTGTGCACCCAGACTTGACGAGTCTTCTTCGACTTCGGCAGCCGCTTCGAAGGACTTGCATTGCCTTCAGAGATGAACTCCTCATATGCTTGTTGATTGAGGCGTACGACCAGCGTCTTGTGGGAGGAGCCCACCTTCACATCCAGGCCGAAACCCTTATATATAACTATATATATATATATATATATATAGTTATATATATGTGCAAACCCTAAAAATTTCCTTCCTCCTCCAAATTTCCTTCCACCTCCTTCCTCTCCTCCTTCCTCCTACCCTCTCCTCGACGTGCTGTCCGCGAGCATAGCAGCACCCCGCACCAACGGCAACGGAAACAATAACGACAACAACATCGACAGAATTTAAAATCAAGGTACCTAACTTTACCGTGCGATTTCTCTATCAGTTCTTATTCGTTTTTGATTCTGTAAATTCGTGTAGAAAGCCCACATGACCCCCTTCAAGATCCCCTAAGTGGATTTCGACATGGCCATCCCGCTTGCTCGAAAAATCGAGACGAAGTTGGAAAAAAAATCACTTTTCTGGAATATTAAAAACTGTTTTGAAACCTCAACTTGTCGGCCAATTTTCGTTCTGTACAATAGGATTTTGTGGAAACTAATTGAAGGCAGTCAAAGACAACATAACCGAGATTGTAACGTACCTTCTGGATTCACTTTTTATCTAGTATGTAGAAAGTTACACATTGTTAAAGTTTTCCGAAAAATTGTAAATTCTGTTTTCAAAAGTGGAAAAAACACCCGATACGGCGTGCGCCCCGACAAACCGGGCTACGTGGTCGCATACTATATGCATTGAAAGGCACGTATGGAGGTTGTCGACGTGTGGGAACTGACGGAACCCGATTTCGTTGCATGTGCGCGACGAAATCAGTACGTATCCGTCGAAATACCCCGACCCTTCGCAAATTAAGTCACAACTTTGTGTACACTCATCATATCGCGATGAAACTTGCGCCATTGGACTCGAAATATTTTTCTGGTCCTGTGAGCCAAGTTTGGTCCGATTCTGAGACTTTTGATCGGGACGCTATTTTGGCGGGCCCACAATCCCACTCAACGGGCGATTTTGTGCACAGCCAACCGAAATCCAAATTGGACATACCATTGGGTTTGCCTCATCAAAACAAATATGTAGACATATAGTTTGACGACTTTAGAGATCGTAGACATTGGCACGCATTTCGGTGCAAAGCGGGTCCAACGACGGGTATCGTTTTGACCCAAAATTACGATTTTGCCCTTGTTCAAGAATTTAACTTTTGGACAGGCGTTTCCTAGGCATATCTTTATTCCAAACTCGTTCGTGATGTTTGTTGCAGCATCCGGAGTTATCTGCGGGATTTGGCTTTTCTTGCTTCGTTTATTTGTCTGTTCGAGCTACTGGATTATTCCCTTTTGCACATAACCTCAGGCAAGATACCTTGCCATTATACTGTTTATATTCAGTTTGCATTTTATTACATATCACTGTTCATTTATTTTTAGTTCTTACCGTTCTTGATTTACTGTCTGCTCAGTGATATTAGATATACTTTGTTATTATCCTTTGATTGCATGTGGACTTAGAGTTAAGAGACTACCGTCTGTAGTGTATCGCATATACCTTGACACAGTGTACCATGAGGATGTGTGAGATGAGTAGCATGTAGAGGTTCTTGTGTGTGGGCTGATCCCCTATGCGCATGCGTTAGGGCTAACTGCTAATAGAGGCATGTTAGGAGACTTAGAAGTTAGTAGAGGTATATGAGATATGGATGTGACTCTGTTAGGCATTGGGGGGGTGAACAGTTCCTTAACATATGGGTCAAGTATGCACTTCCCTATTGCCGGTTATCTCCGCGGGAGATACGGTCCTGGATCCTGATATTGATTTACTGCTGGCCTCTGACATTCGATGAATGTTATGCTTTGAGGTCCCTGGTATCCTAATGGGCCATACCTGAGATTACTGCTACTGAGCCAGAGTGCCCATGCGTTGGAGGTTTGTTCTTAACTGCATAAACACTGTAGTATGGTTAGATTACCTTATTGTTGTCTTGTCACTTATTTCGGTTTGTGACATATTATATATTCAGTTTATTATGGCATGCTCTTTATGTATCTTGTTACGTCCCTCTGAGGACCTGGTTTGTAGCTCCCATTTCCGGAAATTGTCGAGTTATTTTTTCTATTATTTATTTGGATTAAATTGTGATTTTTAAAATTTTAGGATTAATTATTTAGTTAATTATTACGGTAGATGACTTTGGCCATGTTGAGATTTGGAGTACAAGGTGACTAGGAATCATGGCACGGATAGTGCAGTAGCGTGCTTGGACTAGTGTTTAACCATGGTAGAGGAAGGCCAAGCCATCGGTGTGTCCTAACTAGGAAAACCAGGCCGAGTTACGACTTAACCCTACCGAAGAATTTTATTTATTATTAATTATTGAGTTTTCGGGAACCCGGTTGTACCGAACCTGTCCAGATTAGACCCAAGTCAAATCCGAGCCCATGTAGGCATGTAGAAAGATCAAAGATGGCCATGTAGACATTTTAGGGGTGTACAAATATTTCTTATCTATTTTAGGACTTGACAAATATTTTCTAAATAGTTAATAATTCAGTGTTAATATTTAAATGGTGTTTTCGATAAACTGTACGAAATTGTAGGGCCAGACGGGGTATGATATGTTCACCAAAGACTCTTAGTGGACATTTAGTTGGTTATTATTTATTATTATTGTTATTTATATTATTCTCGTTATTATTATCATATTGTTATTATTATATTATTCTCATTATTATCTCATTATTGTTATTATTATATTATTCTCGTTATTATTATCAATTGTTATTATTATTTATTCTCATTATTATTCTCATTATTGTTATTATTATTATTCTTATTACATCGTTATTATTATATATTTTTGTGTGTATATACATATAAATATTATATGTGTATATAGGCATATATATATATACGTAAGTGATTATATATATAGATATATAAATATATGTGTATATATATATATAAATATATATTGTATATACGTAAGTTCGTATATATATATGTATAGGAATATATGTATAGGAATATATTTATACATATGTGTATAGGAATATTTATACATATGTTATATATTATAGAGATATAAAAAGAGAAGGAAAGGAATAACGGTCTAACCCAGACAGGCCTTAGCCCCAACCCGAACGGGCAGGCTCAAGCCCAACCCCATTCCAACTGTGTACAAAGCCAACCGAGCGCAATATACAGCCGCTCATATCTGCACGAGGGATCGAGAGATCGAGGGACTAAAAAAAAAAACACGAAAACCCTAATCCCAGACTACCTGGCGACCCCCCGACCTCGAGGACGACCTTAGGCGCGCCTCCCGCCGCCACCGCGGCGACCGTCGGCCGGCGGCTGGCCGAGAACAGCACGCGCGAACAGCGGGTCGCAGCAGCAGCAGTTACACGGAGGTGCAAATTCATCGCGAGATATCTCCGCGCACAGTCGACTATTTCTCGAGCCACTTCTTCAGATATGAACCCCATATATACACCTTCAAATCCATTAGATAAGTTCGGATGGAAACGAGTAGGAATCGACCTAGAAATCGGCGTGAAGTTGACCCAAAAATCTGTCCCGAAACAGGACCAAAAATAGTCCAAACATCCATGTTTGGAGATCGATTCAGACCGATCTAATACCATATTAAAATTTCTATTTGAATACACTTTTTGACAACATGTAGGGCTTCGAATCCCTTCTTACGGAATTTGAATTCATCGACTACTCGCCAAGAAATTGAATCCCAAAGTTAGAGAAAAATCTATTTTCAAAATATCGAAAACCATCCACACGACGTGCGTCCCGCCATTCCGGGCGAGGTGGTCGTGAACCGAAGGCATCGAAAGCTGCGTAACGGCTTCTGGTTGTGTGGGCTTTGACGGAATTCAAATTGGTCGCATGTGCGCGACGAATTTGATGCGTATCCGTCGAAATTCACCGTATCGAGCACTTTGTAAATTTCTCAATACTTTGTACACGCTCGTCAGATCGAGACGAAACTTGCGCCAACAGGACCGTATCGTTTTTCTAGTCCTGTATGCCAAGTTTGGTCCAATTCGGAGACAGTTGAATCGTACGTCGTTTTACGGGCCCACGGTCCTACTCAACGGGCGATTTGTGCATGGCCTGCCGGAATCCAACTCTGGACATACGGTTGGGTTCGTATCGAAAAACTGGATCCGTAGACATGTAGTTTGACGACTTTCGAGACGCGTTGACTCTGGCACGTTTTTCGGTGCAAAGCGGGTCCAACGGCGGATGCCGTTTGACCCAAAATTACCGTTTTGCCCCTGTGTCCAAATTGGACTTAAGGACAGGCGATCCTAGCTAATTTGACTATTCTGAGAACATTAGTAATGTTTGTTTCAGCTTTCGGAGACAGTTATGATGATTTGGACTCATCGGGTTACCAGTTGACTATATGTTGTTGGATCTGCGTGCAACCTCCAGGCAAGATACCTTGCATCCCTCTACAATTTACTTACATGCATATTTATATTATACAGTTTATTAGTTGATTATTTATACGTGACTTGTATATCATGCCTGCTAGTATATATATAGCCCTGTTTATAATTAGCTTTGTAGTTCATATTGGATATACGTATATAGTTCTTGTTCGTAGTTAACCTCGTAGTTCATTTTGGATTAGTTTTCTCATGTATCGTGATTGGGTCGTGTCGTGTCATCACTTGTACTTGGACTGAGTCGCACCGAGTCATAGGATTGAATAAGTCATATCGGAACTGCTTTACCTCCTTGTCTTGAAATCTTGAAGCTAACCTGCGAGTCCACATTAGGGACGAGGGTTAGTAGTTGTCACGCCCCAGAACCAGAATACTGGAGAGCGGGGGACAGACACAGCCAGCTACGTACATTGAAGTAATTCTCATCTCGTAATACGGTCACGGCTGTCTAGATGCATGAGGGTTTACTACAAGCCATCAGTCTCTTAAGGTCAATAACGAGCCTAGTGTCTCAATCTCAAGCAACAAGTAGATATAACAAGATGGTAGATCATCAGACATACAAAGTAAGGCGTCCCATACATTACATATTCAGATGATCATGAAGCTAGTCATACAAAATACAAAGGCTAGCAAGAGTTTAAGTCATACATGATCAACCCTAGGATTTGTCAATCATGCTACAGCCCGTAGGCAGACAGTAAATAAAGTTGCAAACGAGCTAACACTTGCTCGGCGGCTAAATGCCTCAAAAGAATATTTTTACAAGGGAGTGGGAGAGCGAAAATAAAACCCACTCGTTGCCGGGATTCCTTCTAGTGTTCACCATCTGGCAGGAAGGTTGGGAGATCCTCGGTAGCTGCTCCGAAATCTGGCCATACAAAACCAGCTGGGTCAGACCCCAGAAAGAGCAAGTGCCACAAGGGGGCTTCACTTAA
>JANAVB010013397.1:11114588-11210771 GCA_029216955.1 Iris pallida
TAAAATACGTCATGTACCTCTCGTAACGAAGGTGGAAGGGATAAACGATAAGCAACATCGCCTATCCTATCAAGGATAACAAATGGGCCTACGTACCGCGGACTCAACTTCCCGCGAACGCCAAACCTAATGACCCACGGGTAGGTGAGATCCGCAAGAACACGTGGTCCCCAACAGAAAATTCTAGCGGCCTACGATGCTGGTCTGCCCAATGACGATGCCGATCCTGCGCAACTCGAAGTCGCTCTAATTCCTTTAATCACTTCCACTGTCTGAACAATCATCTCCGGGCCTAACATCTTTCTCTCCCCAATATCGTCCCACGCTAGTGGCGACCTACACTTTTTACCATATAGTTCTTCAAATGGCGCCATCTGGATACTGGCTTGATAACTGTTATTATATGAGAACTCGACCAAGTGTAGGTGGCTCTCCCAAGATCCTCCAAATCTAGGGTGCATGCTCGCAACATGTCTTCTAAAGTCTGAATTGTTCTTTCTGATTGCCCGTCCGTCTGTGGATGGTATGTTGTGCTAAATCTTAACTTGGTACCCAAGCTATGATGTAAACTCTTCCAAAAAATATGATGTAAAACAGGTATCTCTGTCTGACACAATACTGACTGGGACCCCATGTTGTCTGACTATCTGCTGCATATACAATTCTGCTAACTTCTCCGTAGATTGACCTACTCTAAAAGGAAGAAAATGTGCCACCTTCGTAAGCCGATCTACGATTACCCAAATAGCATCCTTACCACTTGGTGATCTCGGTAAACCGGTTACAAAGTCCATTATGATATGTTCCCACTTCCATTCCGGGATAGGAAGCGGTTACAATAATCCAGCTGGCCTCTGCTGCTCTGCCTTCACTTGCTGACATACCAAGCAACGGGAAACGAATCTACCTATCCCTCTTCATCCCGTTCCACCAGAAGTGTGCTTGATATCTTGGTACATCTTGGTCCCTCCAGGGTGTATGGAATACTGAGAACTGTGAGCTTCTGCCATAACCTCCTGTCTGATATCTCCACTAGGCACACATAGACGTGACCCAAACCTAAGTTTACCATCTTCATGAATTCTTATCTCCTTCCTGAGTCCTGACTCACATTCTGTCCTAAGCTTCTGAATCCTTGGATCTTGTGCCTGAGCTGCCTTGATCCTGTCTACCAAGTTGGATTGAACTTGTAGACTCGTCAGAACTACATCACTAGGAAGTATAACCTCGATGTCCATCTCCTGAAGGTCTTCTAAGATATGCCTCTAGGTTGTTAATATAAATGCGCCGCCTCTCCTGCTGAGAGCATGCTACACATTAGCTACCACATTAGCTTTGCCTGGATGATACTGAAGCTCCACGTCGTAATCCTTTATCAACTCTAACCATCTTCTCTGTCTCATGTTCAGTTCCTTCTGGGTAAAGATATACTTCAGACTTTTGTGGTCTGTGTACATGTTCACTCGGTCACCATATAAGTAATGCCTCCATAGCTTCAAAGCAAATACTACTGCTGCCAACTCCAAGTCATGAGTTGGATAATTCTTCTCGTGGTCTCGAAGCTGCCTAGATGCATACGCTATCACCTTCCCGTGCTGCATGAGGACACATCCAAGTCCTTTACCTGAAGCATCACAATAAACGGTAAAACCTCCGGGTCCAACTGGCAATGTAAGAATAGGTGCTGATATTAACTTCTGCTTCAGATTCTCAAATGATGCCTGGCATTCTGCCGACCAGACGAATGGCACGTCCTTCCGTGTCAAACGGGTCATGGGTGCTGAAAGTCTTGCAAAATCTGATACAAACCTTCTGTAATATCCTGCCAATCCCAAGAAACTCCGCACATCTGCTACGGTATTGGGTACTGGCCAACTTTCTACTGCTTCTACCTTCTTGGCATCCACTGCTACTCCAGCTCCTGATACGATGTGCCCCAAAAATGAAATGTGGTCCGACCAAAACTCACACTTGCTGAGCTTGGCATACAATTGGTTCTCTCTCAGAACCTGTAACACCTTCCGGAGGTGGTCTTCATGCTCCTCTTTACTAGTTGAATATACAAGAATGTCGTCGAGAAACACAACGACAAATTGATCCAAGTACGACATAAAGATGCGATTCATCAAATCCATAAAGATTGCTGGAGCATTTGTCAAACCAAACGGCATTACTAAGAATTCATAATGCCCATACTTCGACCTGAATGCTGTCTTGGGAATGTTCTCCTTCCGAACCCTCACTTGGTGATACCCTGAACGAAGATCTATCTTGGAGAAAACTCTAGCTCTGCTCAACTGATCAAACAAGTCGTCGATCCTGGGTAGTGGGTACTTGTTCTTTACTGTTGCCACGTTAAGCTTCCTGTAATCGATGCACAATCTGGATGACCCATCCTTCTTTCCCACAAGTACCACTGGTGCTGTCCACGGTGATACGCTAGCTTGGATGAACTTCTTCTCCTTCAGTTCCTCTATATGCTGATATACCTTGGCTTGCTCTGAATCCGCCATTCTGTAAACTCGATCTGATATCGGTTTAGTTCCAGGTGCCAATTCTATACTGAACTCAATATCTCTAACCGGTGGTAGACCTGAAAGTTCTTCAGGAAATACGTCTAGAAACTCTTCAACTACCTTCGGAACTTGAACTTCTTCCATTGCCGTCACTACTCCCTGCTCTGGTCGAGTTGCCACTGATCTGACTAAGGTGAACCTCTTCATGCCTGGAATATCAAAAGATACACTCCCTCTACGACAATCTATTGTCGCAGACTGTCTTTCAGCCAGTCCATGCCTAAGATAACGTCGAAATTTCCAACTAGAAATTCTATCAACCTGGCGGGTAAGGAATGCCCGCAAACTACAATGCTACATGCTAGAATAACTCTACTAACTCCTACGAGCCCATTACCAGTGAGTATATTTAACCTCCCTGGCAATGCCTCGAACTCCATTCCTAGTCGTGTTGCAAATTATGCAGATATAAATGAGTGTGATGCTCCCGAATCAAACAATGCTACTACGGGATAAGAGGCGACGAGAATGTTACCTGCCACAACATCTCCGATGACAATGCCTCTTCCAAGGACAGAGTGAATGCCTGCCCTCGACCTCCTTGTTGGTTCCCATGCTGCGGCCTAGCCCGGTGCTGCCGCTGGCCCCTGCCTTGGTGATGCTGGGGTGGTCTATGCTGGTGTTGCTGCATCGGCGGTCCCTGCTGCCGAAACATCTGAGCCTGTGGCATCAACGGACGTTGTGCCAACGGTCTTACTGCTACCGCTGGTCCTCGATACTGTCCTGCCCCTGGTGCTGGCAGAGCAGGAAATTGTTGTCCTGGTCCTCCTGACCTCGAATTCATGGGACATGTGGTAACCCGATGATCTGGATTCCCACATATCAAACACCGCCTGTTCAATGTCCGACACACATCTCTAGTGTGCCCTATCTTTCCGCAATAAGTACAGCCTGGGGGGTTGCTGGTTCTTCCTCTGTTGCTGTTGCTGCTGCTTGGGTGGTGCTGGCCCTCGCATTGCCACATCGTGAATGCGAACGCCAGGGGACGATGTTGTTGTACGGGGCGCTGCTACCCCTCCTCCTTCAATTTGACTGTGTGATCTCTTCTGACCTCCAGTCCTTGCCGTGATACTCTGAGTGGTGATCTCATGCCTCCGAGTGGCCGTCAATATCTCATCGAAAGTCTGATAATTGTGCCCCTCTATCAACTGTAAGAGTTCAAGATGAAACCCTTGCTGAAATCTCATAGCCCTCTGGCTCTCTGTGGCTACCATCTCCGGGGCGAACCTACTCAATCTGCAGAACTCCGCTGCATAAGCATCTACCGTCTTGCCAGCCTGTCTGAGATTGATAAACTTCTGTTGTAGCTCAAACTGTGCCACAACTCCATAATACTTCGTCTTAAATCTTGCAATGAAATCGTCCCAAGCAACAGGACGTCTGATGCCTACTTCCTCTGATTCCCACCAATCACGTGCGAGATCCTGAAGCAAAACTTTACTAGATCCATATGTTCTTCTGCCGGCACCTTAGCTGCTGTCAGAATAGCCTCAATATCCTTAAGCCATGCATCTGCTGAAATGGCATCTTCCGTGCCCTCGAAACGGTGGGGGTTGTACTTGCAAAACCTGGCTGATGCTCCTGAATCTGTTCTCACTCCTTTTCCAAAGCCGTCTGCAATCCTTGGTTGAGCAACACATTCTGCTTTTATAACTGAGCGTGCATGCGTTGTGGGCCAACATCTGATGTTGCTGAGTAGCCATCCCTCTCATGATCTCCAGAAGGGCTGGTGTATCCACTTCCACTGGGGTGGTGGAACTATGGGTGGTGTAGGAACCTCCGGATACTGCGGTCCAGCTGCTGGTTCCACCATCACTTCTCTTGGATATTCTCTTGAGGTAGTACTGGCCCTTGTTGCTGACCGACCTGGTCATGTTGCCCTTGTTGCTGTTGTCCAGCCCTGACAGGCACGGACGAGGTGCCCCTAAGAAAAGGGACAAGAAAACAATCAAACGACCGGACATGAAGGATCAATGAAGCCAAAGGATACGGAAAGGTCAAGCTAGGATTGAGAACAATGAATCATGAAATCAAGGAGAAACATGTGCGATTGAGACATCCTAAAATCAAAATACCCCACAAGTCTGAAACCAGACCTGCATGGGCCACCACTAAAACCTTGTCACGCCCCAGAACCAGAATACTGAAGAGTGGGGGAATGACTCAACCAGCTACGTATTACGGGTAGATGAATACCATATAATACGATCAATATTGTCTAAAAGACAAGGGGGTGCATACTACATGAAAGTCTCGCTATGGTCACTTCACATCTATTGTCTCAATCATTCAAACAGGAAGTAATAACAGAGAACATTTAAGAATAAGCAATAAGGCGTCCCAAACGCTTAGTCAAAATGTTCTTGAGATCTGGCTTTACAAAACATAGCCAGATGATATAGCAACATATACACAATTGTTATCAGCTGCAGTCTGACTTAATTACAATTATGTAAAAGTAAGTACAAGACAATCCGACTAACATGTCGGTGCCAAACGGCAAAATATAAAGTAAGTAACAAAACGAGCGGGGAAGTAAGGAACCCACTCGAGTCCTCCTGCGATCATTCCTCTAGTATTAACCATCTTGGAGGTAGAGGTAAGCTGAGTCCTCGAGAACCGGCTCTAAATCTGGCCATGCAAAACCAGAGATGCTAGACCTCTAATAGCAAGTACCGCAAGGAAGCACGATATGAGGAATTTAAACCAGTGAATAAGCGAATATAATAATAGATCTCTGCTTGCTACTGGGATTCACGTAACATCACGACACTTCGAACCAACTTTCCAACCAAACAAGGACAGAAGTTGGCCTGCCATATCCTGACATTCTGATCATCTCAGTTAGTTAACAGAGTAGGTCCAGTACAAACAAGTCAACTTAAACGGCCATGCAACTACTACGGCTTGCTATTGTGAGTTCCAAGTTATCTTGGAATTTATGCAATAAGGATTCCTCAATTCTTACTATGTACGAGCAAGGCTAGTCTACCCAATCAATCAATTGCGCCAATCATGAATTAGACGAGTCCCAGCGGGACGCCCGTCATCAATATACAATATACAATAAATATTATAAGCAGATACCGCTCCCTGCCCGTGTGGCAGATTTGCAGTATCTGTGGGAACCAGCCGGCCTGTCGGGTACTTAATAGTCCAAAGAGGGCTGCCATGTAAAAACTCGGGAATCCATTCTCTCCATGCAATTATTATTTTATTTAACTTAATATCCCCTATGTTGATTGAAATCCCATGCCGTGGATCATGGTCATTCAGAATGAGTACTTCCGTACAGAGTACGATATGCCCAACTCTACAACGATACCCGTACGGTTATGTTGTAGTTCTTATATAGCGTAATGCAACAATTAAAACTAACCACGAAATAATCATGCCTTAACCATAAAGTACACATGCTACTTTCGTAAAATAAATAAATAAATTGTAGCCTGCATGTATCTATATGCCAATATTCGGGATTGGCCAATCGATTTCAATAGTTCATAGTTGATATGAACGTGTCTTATTCCATTCAATTCAATAAGACGACTAGCCAGTCTCTTAGTTCCAACTAGGAACGCATGTCAATTATAAATCAAGATAACAATCAATGTTAATTAATGCCAAATTCGGGAAATAAAATCCATCTCATGCGCTGTGGAAAATGATTGGAAAATGATTGGAAAATAAATAATCTTATGCGCCTGTGGGAAATGATTGGGAATAAATAATATCATGCGCCTGAGGGAAATGATTGGAAAATAAATAATATCATGTGCCTGAGGAAGAAAGATCCATGCGGCTGTGGAAAATAAATCTCATGCGCTGTGGGAAAGGATTAGAAAATAAATAATCTCATGCGCCTGTGGGAAATGATTGGGAAATAAATAATATCATGCGCCTGAGGAAATGATTGGAAAATAAATAATCTCATGCGCCTGTTGAAAATGATTGGAAAATAAATAATATCATGCGCCTGAGGGAAATGATTGGGAAATAAATAATATCATGCGCCTGAGGAAGAAAGATTTATGCGGCTGTGGGAAATAAATCTCATGTGCTGTGGAAAATGATTGGGAATAAATAATCTCATGCGCCTGAGGAATGAAGATTCATGCGGCTGTGGGAAATGATTGGGAAATAAATAATCTCATGCGCTGTGGGAAATGATTGGAAAATAAATAATCTCATGCGCCTGTGGGAAATAATTGGGAAATAAATAATATCATGCGCCTGAGGAAGAAAGATTCATGCGGCTGTGGGAAATAAATCTCATGCGCTGTGGGAAAGGATTGGAAAATAAATAATCTCATGCGCCTGTGGAAAATGATTGGGAAATAAATAATATCATGCGCCTGAGAAAATGATTAGGAAATAAATAATATCATGCACCTGAGGAAGAAAGATTCATGCGGCTCTGTGGGAAATAAATCTCATGCGCTGTGGGAAAGGATTGGGAAATAAATAATCTCATGCGCCTGTGGGAAATGATTGGAAAATAAATAATATCATGCGCCTGAGGGAAATGATTGGGAAATAAATAATATCATGCGCCTGAGGAAGAAAGATTCATGCGGCTGTGGCTGTTCTTCCTCTCCGAATTTTTCTGAGAACAGAAGCATGGAAGCCATTGCTTCCAAGCTCCATAATTCCTTCATCCCAAGCCCAAATATGGACTTCCATAGGTCAAAATTGGGTAGAACGAAATTCTCTACAACATGGAACCATCAAAACTTGAAGATAACAAAGTTTACTAGATCAAAACCTAAGAAACCCAAAAATGTAGCAAATTTAGATCTACAAAAATAAGCCATGGAAATTGAAAATGCTAAGTACTAAAGAGACTTAGAATCAAATAAGGAAGATGATGGAACAATAATAATGGAGATCCATCAGGAAGCAAGTTGGCACTTGCCTATCTCTTTTAGGTTGGTGGGAGAGTTATGAGGAAGAAGAAGAGTAATGAAGAGAGAGAAAGGGTTTGGGACTTAAATGAAGGGGTGGTGGTAGGTGGGGGTTTGTTTCTGTTCATGATGAACCAACATAATTAAATCAATCCAAGCCGAACCTAAAACAAAGCTAAAGCAGAGTATAAAAGCAGAAAGTAAAATGCAGGAATAAAATACAGAAAAATAATTAGCAGAAAATTAAAATAATTTTTAAATACAGAACAATACATGATAAATATTAAATGAATACATTCCAGCAGTACATGTATTTAGAATACGTATTCTGGGAACGGGAAGTGACAAGTAATATCCCGAACGATCTTACATTTTACATTTCCTAGACTCAATAAAGTAAAAATTACAGAAGAAAATATAAAACAACTCTATCTGGATTATGTCTAGATGATGATGGATGTAGAAGTAGTACGTTCTTTTGATATTCATTTCTGTAACCTGTAATACTTGTAGCTGTTCGTATATTTTGCGTATCGACTTAAGTTATCATTGATTATCAAAATCAGGTGTGATCATTTAGCCAATGGGCCAACAACTCCCCTATTTTGATAATTGACAAATTTGAGTCTATACCGAAATGTTAAAAATGTAACTTTAATAATATACCTGACTTGTCACGAAAATAATTTTTCTTTCATATTTTTGGTATTGCTCTTCTTTCCCTTTGTCATTTACGCAAAATGAGTAGCTCTCCCGCAAAATGTGAAGCCAACAATTTTAACACAGACAAAGAAAAAAGAGTAATATCCATACCAAATAAGTTATAACTCAGTAGAACTAGCAGCAGTGTAAATGAACTAAAACTCACATAGCATGAACTAGAATATAACTGAAAGAAAATACAACTAAAATTCAAATGCATAAAGTTATAACTGAAAGAGTTTATGACTGCTACATAAGTCCAACTGAAGAAGTTTGGACTACTACAAAGTGAATAACTACATAGATCATCATCAACAGACTAGAATCACAAAAACTCTAAACTAAAGGCCAAAATCACATCTGAGCGCCATCATCGGCTGGAGGACCAGGCGGTTGAGGATCGAAGTAAGCGGTAGTCAGATCAAAGTATATGAAGGTGTTCGGATCATCAAACCTCGGTACGTCGAAGCCAGGATGACGGATAATCAGAACAGGAGCTAAAGGATTATGTGCCAAACTCGAGTGCAGATCAGCAATGCCATTCCTCAAGATCTGTGCCTGAGAGGTATGGAAAAACTAAGCATCGACATAAATAATGACATTATCCAGAGAGAGTTACAAAGTTATCAAAGCGCTGATAGAACTGAGGGTCAAATCCTGGAACATCAGGGGCAGGAGCAGGAGCTTCTGGATCAGCATGAACATCAGCAGGAGCAGCACCGGGTGAAGGTGGATATAAAAGAAATTTACTAGACCTAGTCAGCTCAGAAGATGACTCGAAGATAGGACATGAATCAAGATTGATTTCAAATCTCCTAAAGATGACTTCTAGATGCGTACGGTACAAGAGATTGCGCTCCACTCTCCTACAACTAATCATCCAAGCCATGAATGTCTTGGGAACAGAGAAAGGAACACCCAAGTGAATGTGGTATATAGCAGACATCTCGAAAATGGTAATCTCATCAGTAGATCTCTTTTTGGAAAGCAAAGCAGAGTAGACAAAATGATACAACTCATAGAAGTATTGATTAAGGTGCTTTGCATACAGCTTACCGCCTCGAGGGATTGGGTTAGGATGACACATTGCAACATTAAGGAAATCTAGGGTAACATCTGTGGAAAATTGAACTCGGTTTATCTCAACTAATGCTTCGCCGTTGTTCGGCATATGAAAGTATTCACTAAGGTCAGTTGAGTTGAATTCAATCTCTTTTCCGTCGACACAAGAATAGATACTACCATCGTATTTTATTTGTATGTTGCAGTAAAACATACGAACGACATTATCATAGATATTATTAGAGGTTTCAAAGAAATCTCGGGGACCTAAATTTTTAAAAGTCGAGGCGTACTTCGAGAAGATAGTAAAGTTGACGGATCGCCCGGGGCAAATTTCTCGATAGCGAAAAGCATCAAACCATGAGTCTGATATTTCCAAAGATGGAAATAAAGTCATGTCATATTCCTCTTCATCGGTAGGGCGAGCAGGACTAAACACATTTACGTGTTCATATTCAGAGGTAGAAGACGAAGCCGCAGACTCACCTTTCCTTTTCTTAAAAAGTTTAGGAGCCATAAAATTTTGAAAAGGAGAAGGATGGAGATATACCTTAAAGAAAATAGAGAAAGAAGTAGAGGTCACCTTCTTGAGCGTTTAGATCTAAGGAGATTTGAAGATAGGAGTTTGGAGGAGGTGGAAGATGAAGTTAGGGTTTCGATTTTCGTCCTCGGATGGAGGAAAAAGAATAAAGAGATGGCTTTATAAAAGGGGCTAGGGCCGGCTGTGCTGTTCTGGAAATTAGAACCGACGCTAACCGAACCGCGGTCCGAGTTCTGACTGAGTTTGGCCACTTGTTTTTCCATTTCATTTTATGCATAATGAATAATAAATAGACTTAATAACCTTTAATTCTTTAATTTAGTAATATACATTACTTTAGGTTAGTTGTTGGGGACGGATCCCAGCTAGTGGTAGTCCGTAGACACTTGGCACCGTGTCGCTTAGACTTTTACGTCTTTATGACAGAAGGGCCCTTTCGGCTTGTACCCAAAATAACTTCAATTAATAAAAATCGAAATCTTAAGTTGTAAGAATTTTTATTAAACATAACGCATTATGAATCTAAAAATTCAAGTATGCCAAATTCGCGTTGCAGATAATTGAAATGGTCTTCAGCCAGCGGTTTTACAAAAATATTTGCTAATTGATGATCTGTGTCAATGAATTCTAAGCAAATATCCCCGTATTGTTGGTGATCATGTAAAAAGTGATAACATATCTCTATGTGCTTCGTGCGTGAATGACAAACATGGTTCTTAGTCAAATTAATTGTGCTAGTGTAATCATAGTATGGGAATCTTTGAGTAGTGCAGATTGTAGTCTTCTAGGGTTTGTTCATCCATAAAATTTGATCACAACAACGTCCTACGACGATATACTCAACCTCAGTCGTTGATAGCGCTACAGAAATTTATTTTTTGCTATACCAGGAGACTAAAGCTTTTCCTAGAAAATGACACGTACGCTGGTACTTTTACGGTCTACATTACATCCTGCAAAATCTGTATATGAATAACCTATCTGGTCAAAGGATGTGGTTTTGGGATACCATAAGCCGACTATAGAAGTTCCATTAAGGTATCCGAAGATACGCTTAATGGCGCATAAGCATGATTCCTTAGGATTAGCTTCATATCTAGCATATATGCAAACACTAAACATTATATCAGGGCGAGTAACAGTTAAATATAATAAACTACCAATCATACCTCGATACTTATGCTGGTCGACTGGTTTGCCACTTTCATCAATGTTAAGCCGTATTGATGTAGCTATTGGAGTTCCGATAGGCTTTACGTTA
Organism: Iris pallida; assembly: GCA_029216955.1. Lineage (NCBI taxonomy): Eukaryota > Viridiplantae > Streptophyta > Magnoliopsida > Asparagales > Iridaceae > Iris > Iris pallida. Next base: position 11,125,635 of record JANAVB010013397.1, read on the forward strand.
ATTGTCGAACTCATACTTCTTCAGTAAATCCTTGTATACTTAATTTGGTTGATGAATGTTCCATGTGAGTGTTGTTTAATCTGGAGTCCTAGGAAGTAGTTTAGCTCTCTCATCATACTCATCTCAAACTCACTCTGCATACACTTAGCAAATTCTTGACAAAATTTTTTATTAGTAGAACCGAATATTATATCATCTACATAAATTTGCACAAGAAGAATATTATCATCTGAAGACTTGATAAATAAAGTAGTATCAACTCTTCCTTTTGAAAATCCATTTTCAAGTAGGAAGGCACTTTGGCGTTCATACCAAGCATGAGGTGCTTGTTTGAGTCCATAGAGTGCTTTCCTATGTTTGAAGACGTGATCGAATTTTTAAAAATCTTCAAAACTAGGAGATTGTTTCACAAAAACTTCTTCTTTCAAAAATCCATTTAAAATACACTTTTCACGTCCATTTGAAATAGTTTGAAATTGTTAAAACATACAAATGCACAAAATATGCGAATAGCTTCTAGTCTAGCAACATGAGCATGTCTCGTCATAATCAATACCTTCTTCTTGATTATAACATTGTGCTACTAGACGTGCTTTATTGCGTAGAACTTGCCCATCCTCACTTAGTTTATTTCGGAACACTCATTTGGTACCAATTATCGATTAACCAATAGGTTTAGGAACAAGTTCCAAACTTAGTTTCTCTCAAATTGATTAAGTTATTCTTGCATGGCATCAATCCAAAACTCATCATTAAAAGCATCCGCTACTATCTAATGTTCTACTTGAGATACAAAGGCTACATTAGTTGCTACATTAATCTCTAATAGAAGAACGTGTACTTACACCTTTTGATACATCACCTATGACGAGTGTCTCTAAATGGTCTGACATGAATTTCATTCTCTTCGGTAGACTTTCCAAATAACTCTCTTTGGTAGCATATCCTCATGTCTTGGATTTATTTTGTGCATCTACATCATCACTGTCGCTAGATATGTGACTCATTACACCAAAACAGCTGATTGCCAATGGTTATTACCGTGACAAATAATTTTTGTCTCGGTAATAACTGTGACAAATTGGTCGTGACTAATTTTTGTAAAGTTTTTCGTAACGGTATTAACCGTTATGAAAATAACTTTTTGTAACAATTTTCGTAACGATAATAACCGTAACAAAATTTACCTTCGTAATGGTAATAATTGTGACTAAATTTAACTTCATAACAATTATAACCGTAACAAAAATGTCCTTTTTGTCAAAAAAAAAATCACATTTGTAACGGTTAAAAAGCTTTTTTATGAAAAATAATTTGAATATATTTGCAATGAACATGTATTCAAGCAGCTACCCAATGGTAAAAAAAAATCTCCAGCTAACATTATAAGTTCAATGGTATTTAAGTTCAACAACAATATTTAAATCCAACAAAGTATAAAAGTTAAAGTATACAAAATGCTTCTGAAGTTTACATCTCCACTACAGAATTGTATGAGGAACTCTATTGCAGAACTGGTGAGCCTCAACCTACTAACTATAGTGAATTTAATCAATTATCAATATTTTCCATATCGAAGATGAAGATGGAAAACAGTAACGAACAACGGCATATCATTATCAGACCTCTTCGAGATGATACCAACGGAGCACCTGCATCGATGATGAAACAACAAAGGCAGCGATATCTCCAATAGAGGGCAGTCGGTCCTGACCAACGAGGATATCATGGTAGACTTGCATCAGTTCGCCTCCTCCCTCCCCGGAACTAAGATGGAACTGAAATTGAACATTTCGTCCTGCTACTAGAACAATATGCATGGAAAGTCATTTATGTAACTTGACATGAGAATATAATAAACAAAAAGTAATACCTAAACATTTGGAGGTACCTTGTAAAAGTAACAGTAAAAATTGGAGGTACCTTGTAAATGTTAGATACATTGGACCATCATTTATGTAACTTGACAATAATAAAAGTGAACCGCCTAAAGCTATAACTAAATAATTGGAGGTACCTTGTAAAAGAGTCTCTACCAAAACTTCTGAACAAATTTAGGTCGATAAATGAAATAAAATGAATGGAGAGACATAATACTATTAGAAACTCATCATTGACATCACCCGAGTTCTGGTTGTCTTTGTTTTCATTATTCTCGCTCGAGTTTGCAGTCATTTTCTGATATTTTGCTTCAACATCAACTCCTCCACCTCTTCTCTCTCTCTCTCTCTCTCTCTCTCTCTCTCTCCAATGTCCGCTTATCTGATCCATCTCGCTATATGTATCACTCTACACAATTATGCCACAACCGGCTAAGCCATGCCTATTCTAGCAGTAATTGAAGAAATGGCAAAAGTCACAAGTATATTTACCCTCCTCGTACTTTTCTCGAAGATGTACCCACAACTTATCAACTTCCCCAAATAAAAGATCTCATTAGGATGACATAAACCTTTTCACATGACTTTAAGAATACTTAATTTCTTAAACAGTAGACTACCAAACTATTTTTCCATTTTCTTATTGTAGTCTAAGAAACATGCATTACAAACTTAGGAGACCAAAGTCCATTGATAATCGAAAAGATGAGATGAGAAACTCACTGCACATATCCTCTTTTGTAAATGTTGTAACTTGATATTGTACAGTCTTTTCATCTCCATATTGAACTAGTTGAGAAGCATTATCACCACTAACCCATATAATTCTCATCTGACCAACAAAATAAAAGATAAAATTAATTCGTGTAAACTACACTAATACTAGTATTTAAATACAATTCAATATATAACAAAATATATAGTAGTATTAGTTACAATATCTTGCATAGTAGAAGTCTGAGCACTAGCAATCAATCACGAAGCTTTTGGTACCTAAAAGCTTCATGGGCCTGTTGATCCATTGGTTTTAGACTACAACTGAATACTTTATACTAGATATCAACCTCTGATTTTGATTGTTTTGGATTTTTCATGTTTCTTTCTTTATGCACATAACAACAACAAACTTTACATGATTATAACAATCAGATTTATCAAGATTATCACTCACCACTTGTAGGAATGTGCTAACCATCCATGATGCCAATTTAATGATAGCATGCACATGGTTGTCAATATAAATTATCCAAGTTTTCAAACATATATGCTCTAGTTGAAAATTGCTAAAGTAAGAGTAGATTAATTAAGTAGTACCAAATCATTCTCTTCAGTTATATGTCTTCATCCATTCCTCATGCCAGTCACGAGATCACCTAAAAGGCTTTCATCGCTGTTGGTGGCGGTGGTGGTGGGTAGAGGAAATGATGCCAGCTCCCGCAAAGGTGTGATATTTGGTGACATATAAAGTCTGCACAGTCTTGAGTTTTATGGACCTAACATCCAGGAAAATTCACAAAGAGATAAGAAAACTAAAACTATCATTAGGAAATAAATTCGACAAGATTACAATAGCTTGTTTGTGTCATAAAACTTAAGAAAGAAGTGGGACTTCCAAGAACTGTAGCTGGTCCATTGTAACTCAAATCTGCCTTCAAGAACAAATATGTGGGAAGTGGAAAATTATTTCGTCAAAACAGAGTCAACTGATGCAGTACAATATTGAAACTGCCTTATTCACAATTCAGTGTTTTCACTTTCGGCCTGCATTTTGGTATCCTTTAGAGAGAACGGCCTACTCAACCAGTTTGATAGCTTACAAAAAAGGAACACGGTTTTGGTGGTTGCGGATTTACTTTGTGCAGATCCAACTTTGAATTGCATAGAGATTCAAACTCGTTCTTCATATATGGGGATTGACAATCCTTTCCTGCATATTGCAAATCTTCAGCACTATATAGTGAAATCAAACATCTAAAGTTAAAGCCAGTGAATATACCTTAAAAACATCATACAGACATAAGTCTGTATTGCCACAACCCTACACACATACATAAAGATATGCACATCTCAATGCCCAAACAAAGAATCAAATAGTCATGACATAAAGTAAAATACAAAAAAAAGATTATGTAATCCAAAAACTGAATTGTCCTATAATTGATTGTAGTAATAACTAAACTGGTAATTTCGTTTTAAGATAAGAAAGGCTCGAGAGAAGGTAAACATGTGTGACTTTCCTACCAGATCCAAGTGTTCAATAGAGAATATCAACCTTATAAGTTACAAGTGTGTATAAAGATTAGCTAAAGGGTTTTCTATAATATGAAATAATGTTAATGATACAAATGATTTTAGATCTGGGGTGTATCTACTGCAACTCTTTCTGATACACAGACAACAGCTCGAGAAATTTGATGCATCAATTGTATAGGTATGCAAATGTTAGGTTTATGTAAGACCTTCAATATTTTATTAGAAAATCATCTTTCTTCCAGTCAACAAGCTACTGCTATTGAAGTACTGCTTTCCATATTTCATACTGAGGTTTGTACGTAAGAGCAAGGCTTTAAGCATCATCCGAAACCGACCGCCACATAACCATCAAGACTTTACAATCCACGCACTTCCATCCTCGTAGGAAGGGGTTCAAAACTCAAAATATGAACCTTGTTTAAGAGTCATATCTGCAGACAAATTACATAATTCCTGTAGGATATCCTCCCAACTTGATGCTACAAATTTTTAGTCAGCTAGTGACATACGACCTACCAGAACAGAACTCATGAATTTGTTCATATGTGCATCAGATAATGGTGTGGACATCAGCACTTAATGTCAAAAGGTTGCACCCTATAACCAATGTATGGTTCCTCAAAACCATAAGGAAAAACTGAGAAACAACATTTTCCAACACAATACCTGCTAGTAAAAATCTCTTCTAGCTCAACAGGCAATTTATCAATGTCAAAATTATGATCATATTACGACAAGAAACCCATTCTCGATCAGAATGACCTATCATTCAAGTCATGATGGTGAAACTTAATGTGCCTACTGAAAAAACGTTACTTGAACCATTTACATTTGGTGAAGTACTGAGAAAATTAAATGCACGGAAACGGTTCCTCTTTCAAAAACTCCAAATAACAAACCTTGAAGAAACATAGGACAACTCACAGATGCATAAAACTATGGAACAAAGTCAACAGTTTGGAATTAGTAGGCTTCACCAGTAGCTCTTATAGTGCAGATGCAAATCCTTTAGAAAGTAGGAAACATCTCTCTGAACAATTTATAATCAATGCAAAAGTTTAAGATCCACTTTGTTATTGCAAGCCTTTTAGCTTAAAAGCACCTGACAATTCATATATAGATGTCAAAGTCCACATATAAGTTCCACAAAGCCAGGAAAGATTAAAAAAATTGTCGTGATTGTTTCAGCTCGTCCATTGTATCTTCAGTGTATAATAATGCGCAAGTCTCACTATTTGACTATGTAGCGCCAACATAATAATCCCTCTAGCATCTGGTTGTCTCAGAACTAATAATAACTAGATCTCAAATCTTTAGCTTCATAAATCCATTGTTCCGCAATTTAATAACCAATGCAAGGTTTTTTTTAACAGAATAGGAGCCAGCCCGCAGCAACTGGCCCCACAAGTTCAAAGTCCAAACTCAGGTTTTCTTATTCTAAAATAATATTTTCAAGCAATCTGGTATTGCTTCCTTTGCACAGGAATTTGATACTTACTCCTGAAAAAAATACAAGTTCAAGTTAAGAAAGAAAGAAAAGGTGAGTAGGAAGATCTTTAGAAATATGCTTGGTTAGAATTCAGAACCATCAAATAAAGCAAAGGAAATTGCTATCAAGTATAGCATATTACAAAATGGTTAATAACTGACCTCCTTACGGTGATCTCTGGTGACTACCTTCTCTTCTTCAAAAAATTGTCAATTACGGCATAATTGCTTTGAATGCAGCTTCAAGGTCTTAGCCAAATCTTCCTCTCTAACCCATTGCCGCCTGAGATACTAAACTATAAGGACGGAAATGTAGGTAGAAAATGTGTAGAAAGTTTATCACATAGCAGTCAAAGTCCTCCGTATCTACTAGATTGGGAAACCCAAACAAAAATTAAGCATGATGATTTAAACAAAAAGTTTAAAGCACTAACATATGAGGGTCAGATAAATGACGTACTAAGACTAGCAGTTACTAGAAAGCAACTCACCTACTAACTCAAGACAGAGTACATGACGAGAAATGATGTAGAGGAACAGTAACAAATAATCCATAGCGAAGGAAATTCAGAAATAACGGCAGAGGAACAAAAAGGAAGCTTGACATTCACCAACAACTAATAAGAAAAGTACAAACTCGCTTTTGACATGAAGCATAGATCATTCTTATAAACCTTGGAAAATATTTCTAAATATTAAAGATTCAATCCACAAGCTAGAAGTACAGAAATATCCTCTACTATTCCTAAGAATTTGTTGTGTGCTAGAAGGAATTCTAGCTTCTTCATAGTTAATCTTCATTGGAAGCCAAAGGAGGATGGCAATGAGGCATATATACTGCTAGATGATTATGGCCATCTCGGACATAATATAACATAACCAAAATTATCAAGATATATATTTTAAATATTAGCTTTCAAATAGGAGATAAATATTATCTACTTATAGCAAAGAGGATGGAGATTGGCCACTGTTTACATAGTATACAAACAAGTATGAATCATAATGCTTCCTACTGACGTTGTAAAACTTCGGTAGCCTTCTTACGAGCTTAAAAAGCATCTTCTTATAAAAATGGATGGTTTGATGACTGTAAGCAATGACATACAAATACACTGATGTGTAATTTGTAATGCTGGAGGCTTTATTTATAACCTCTCGGACAAGTGAACTAGCTACAAATGCACAAAATCAGGCACTGTCATTAAAGGAAGAGTTTTGAATTCAGAAAAATAGGACAAGATATAACCTTCTGCAAATCAAAATATATCGAAAAATAATACAACATCAACAGAAAACCATTAACAGTACTCATGAATATCTTTTAAACCTTACAAGTTACTGAAGAAACAAATTCTTGTAAAATACATCTTATACAACAATCTTGTTAGAATTTGTATTGCCACTCGTCTGTAGGCCATAATTATTATAACCAGACCCTAGCATTCTATTAATTTGGTATTACTAGTAGACAAAAAGCATGACCATCAATTCATTTTAAGTCCATCAAAAGAAAGGAAAACATAGTCCATAAATGGATTACTTCAATGGAACAATACACAAATAGAAATTCTAGACACAATATCAGAATTCACCATCATCAACAATGTCCCAAATACATACCTTCTTCCAGTAAATTTTGGGTTAGATGGGCCGTTGGTGCCCTTTCTGCTTCGATGGTGCAGGTGAACTCGAGGATTCCCCGATATGGTGGTGGTAGCCTTGCTCGAAATCCTAATCAAACGAAAATCAAACCAAAATTAAAGAGAATAAGAGAGAAGAAGACTCTAAAACCAAAATAAAAGAAGAATGTACCCGATGGAGGTCTTCTCGCCTTTTTGCGACTTCACTAGTGATGGAGGAGTGCCGGACGTGGGCGGCCACATCCAGAGGAAGCGAGAGAGGGAGGAATGAGAGGGAACCGTGAAAGTGAAAGTGAAAATGGAGTGCAGGAATTGTGATATTTTTTCCTATCTAACACCTAGCTCCCTCACGTGGAATGCATGTGAGTGTTATTATTTTAATTTTGTAGTTATCTTTGTAACAATTTTTATTGTTACAAAAGTTATAAAAATTTAAAAAAAAATAGAAAATTAGAATTTTAGTAACAGATTTGTAATTTTTGTAACGATTATTAGTGTTACAAGAGTGTCACTGTAATAACCGTTACTAATTGTAAAAAAAAATGTGTTACAAATTGACGATTTTGGTGTAGTGACTATTGAGCTCATCAAAGGTAAAGTCAATAGATTCTTCAACAATCATACATGTTTTATTGAAAACTCTATATCCCTTACTCTTAGCACCATATCCGATAAATATTCCTTCATCTGCTTTAGATCGAACTTACCCAAGTTGTCCTTGGTGTTCAGAATAAAACAGCGACACCCAAAAACTTTAAAATATGAAATATTTGGAATCCTTCCAAACCACAGCTCATATGGTGTTTTTTCGAGATAGGTCGAATCAACACCCTATTTAAAATATGACAGGCTGTACTAACAGCTTCTTCCCAAAATATTTTAGAAGATTATGTTGATTTAGCATGACCCTAGATATTTCGCTTAGAGTACGATTCTTCCGCTCCACAACACCATTCTGTTGAGGGGTTTTAGGACAAGAAAATCATGGTAATATCTACTATCATCACAAAACTTTTTGAAATCTGTATTTACGAATTCGCCACCATGATCACTTTGGATATGAGTAATCATGAAGCCTTTTTCGTTTTGTACTTTCTTACAAAAAAATTTGAAATTCAAAAATTGTATCACTCTTTTTTGATAAAAAGTAAGTCCATGTATAACGAGAGAAATCGTCGACTATAACAAAGGCATAGAGTTTACCACCAAGACTGGTGACTCTATTGGGACCGAATAAATCCATATGTATTAATTATAAGGGTCTAAAAGTACTTACAATGTTAATGGATTTAAACTAAAACCTAGTTTCTTTGTTTTTTTCACAGTCAGCACATACCGTGTCTCCTTTGAATGTGATTTTTGAGAGTCCTTTTACCAACTTTGTAGTACATAATCGTGAGATAGTGTCCATATTGACATGTCCTAGCCTCATGTGCCATAGCCAGCTTTCATCTTGGTTGGCTACCAGACACTTTCCTGCATTGTTAGTAATTACTAAAAAGAAAACATAAATGTTGTCTTCCATAATCCCTTCATATACGGGATTACTGGATGACAAATCATATATAGAGCATTTGTCTTTTACAAAGTTGATACCATAACCATTATCTGCCATGTGACTTATACTCAGTAGGTTATGTTTCAACTCCGTAACTAGACAGACGTCGTTTATTACTAGTTAGGGAGTCATACCAACAGTGTCGTTACCAATAATATCACATCTCAAGTTATTGCCGAAGGAAATGTATTCTTCTTTTTTATCGATAGCGTAGCGAACAAGGATGCATCACCAGTCATGTGCCGCAAACATCCGCTATCGAGAATCCACTTGCTTCTAGCATGAGAGGGTTGAGGGTCCACCTACAAAATAAGTAGATGAATCCTTTGGTACCCATTTCTTGAAGGGTACATTTTAATTAGTCTAAGGTATCCAAACAAGTGTTTGATTGTCAACAAGCTTTCTTGCTAGACAATACTACGATATGTGCCCATGAGTACCACAGTACGTGCAAGTAAGTTTTAAAAAAGTGCTCTTTGTTTCTATGTTGACATGCATTTGTGTCTTCTTTGAAAACCTATATGTGAAAGCATAATTATGATTAACGTGTTGCTTGCGTTTTCTGTGGTTTAGTCCTCTTAGTTATATGCTTAGCATTAGGACTAACCTTAGACTGTGTAACAGGGATGGCCTGTTTGCCTAACTTGATTTCTAACTTTTTTGAAATCACACAAGACTCTTCATATTTGGCAGTCATATCAATAAGTCTTTGTTCTGTGACTAAGTGCCTCTTCTTTTCTATGTCATAAAGATCTTGTATTTTGACATAGTCTCTTTCTTTCTTTTCGATGGTGAAGATAGCCTCATGATAGTCTACTTGGAGCTTGGCTATCTCATCCATGTTACCGATAGCAAATGTCTCTTTAATGTCTTCAAGAAGGTTAGACAATCTTGCTACTTCGGTTGTGCAAGCCTTAACCTCTTTGCAAGATTGTTTGTACTTGTCTAACACATTTCTGTGTTCGTCAAGTAGTTCGCTAAAGACTGTCTCTAATTCATCGAAAGTAAAATTATCATATAGAAGGTTAGAGGATACCTTATCGAATGCCATAAGACATACATTGGCAGTGCTGCAGGGTCTATCTTCTTCCTCTGACTCACTGGCCTCACTTTTATGCCAGATGCTTGTATTTGCATACTTTTGACCTATTGTAGCTTTTTTGCTTGAACTTGATCTATCATATGGACTGCTTTTCTTTGATAATGGATAATTCTTTTTGATATGCCCTGACCTCTTGCATCTGAAGCATATGGTTTCTTCTTCATTGCTCTCGTGGACGTCTTTCTTTTTTCGGTTTGATCTCTCAAACTTCAAAAATATTTGAAGTTCTTTACTAGCAGGGCTGCTCATCACCACTAGATGATTCTTCGTCAGAATCATTGTATGGAACTCTTTTTGCTTGTGCTTTGAAGGCGATAGACTTTCCTTTGGGATTGCTTCTTCAAATTCTTGTAAGTCCAACTCATGAGTCATTAGTTTGCCCAAAAGTGTCTCCAGAGTCATTATGGTAAGATCGTTTCCTTCAATGATCGCAGTTGGATAGAGCCCGTAGCACCTTTTGATCTTCTCATAGTTATTATAATCCTTACCAAGTTTTTGCAAAGGATTAGTAATACCTAGAAAACGAGTAAACATCTGTGTAATTGACTCGCCGGGTTTTATTTTAAACATCTGTGTAATTGACTCACCGGGTTTTATCTTAAATGATTCATACTTCTGTGTTAGTCTGCTGATTTATATTCCTTCACTTGGGAGGTAGCTTCGTGAGTACCTCAAGAAGTTTTTAAATTTTATGAGACGTAGTACAGGTAGAGACACGATTAAACTGCGTTTTGTCAATTACAGAGAAAAGTACATTGATGGCACGTGCATCTAGACTAGCCTGTCTTTTTTTGGTCTGTGTATTTGTCGTATGGCTTGTCTACAAGTACACCCTCAATCATTATTCTAGCCAGTTTTTTATAACCGTCAATTACTATAGAGCAAAGATCAAAGTCAAGACACACTTTAGAAAGAAACTCATTTGTATTTTCTAATATGTGTAATTTGTTCCATCAAATAGTGTGGGTATATTTGTGGATTGTCCTTTACCGTTGAATATTGATTTTACGGTTGCCATATATACTCTCTAGAGTGTTATATTAGAATATAACCTGCTTTGATACCAATTGTTGGACCGTTGAGCACCTCTAGAGGGGGGTGAACAGAGTGTGTGCATATACAGCAAAAATAATCACCACTTTAAAAAATAACAGATTATAAGCTATGGCAGATATAAGAGACAGTAAATTAAATACAGTAATCAAGGGATAGAAGATCAAACTCAATGAACACTGTATAATATACTAGTTTTTCTCTGAGAGGACTAATCCAGTCGTGAGTACTCTTGCCCACTGTTAATCTACTATTCATAAGCTAAATGAGAGCTTGCCGTCTCTTTACAACACCGTGCCGAGGTGACGAGCGCACGATCGACCCCAACAAACTTGAATACAAAAATTGAAAAGTTTTTTGATTACGACCTCTTTACAACTCTTTGAATCAAAGACTCTAAATCGAACAAAATATTACTGGCTTTGGCTAAGAGTGGTATAGGCGAGATTTGAAAGCTTTAGAATGATGAAAGGACACTTAGAAATAGATAGAGAGAAGAGTGAATGAGTGATTTAGAAATATGAAAATCTTTCTCTATTTATAGTATTTTTTCTGACCGAACTCGGGCAGAACTCGGTCTGAGTTTGGATGCTAAAATACTACATTCAAACATTGTATGCAGATTTGCTGGGAAAAGAATTTCGAAAATCTCTTGACCGAACTCGGATCGAACTCGGACCGAACTCGGTCAGAGTTCTGGCCAAATTTTGTCTAGTCCGAATGGGATTTTTGGTGATCCAAATTGCATAGGTTTTTTGGCTATAAGGATGTATGGAATTTAATAGGATTTTAGGTAGGCTTTTTGGATTGGTGGACTGAGAAAACCTAAGCCCATAATATTTCGAATGATCTTACATTTTATATTTCCTAAACTCAATAAAGTAAAAATTACAGAAGAAAATATAAAACGACTCGATCTGGATTTCGATACAATCTTGTCTGGATGATGATGGATATAGACGTAGTACGTTCTTTTGATATTGATTTCGGTAACCTGTAGTACTTGTAGTAGTTCGTATTTTGCGTATCGACTTAAGTTATCGTTGATTATCAAAATCAGGGTGACCATTTAGCCAATGTGTTAACAGTTTCAAACAGATTCAGTTTAAGCTTCCCAGATGCAGTGCCCGTACGCCCAAGAAAGTTATGCACGTAGCATTCCTACGTGCAAAATCACCATGTGCGCATAACATATGCACGCATGAATGGATCATTCTATTGTCTATAAATAGAAGGATTATTCCTTTATTTAATCTTTATCTCTCTTCCACCCAGATTTTCACACATTCAGAGAACCAGAGCTTACCTCAAGAGAGCCGAATCGCCGTCCATCCGAAGACTTGCATTCACATCATGACCGTGCTTCGATCATCAACAGAGTAAAGAATCAACTCTCCATCGCAACTGTTCATAGAAAACAAAAGTGTACTCGAAAGATCCCATCGAGGATCCCCGTTGTACTCTGTTCATTTGTTATTTGTAAAAGTTTTTTTGATACTTTTTAAAGACAAACAAGCTTGCGACTATATTGGGGATCACTTTTTTTTTCCAATGGAAAGGTTGTGTCACAATTTGATGACAGCAAACTGGGCTCCTCCCAGAAGACACTAGTGGTGCGCTTCGATCAGCAAGTGTACGAGGAGTTCATCTCTGATGGTAGTACGAGTCCTTCGAAGCAGCTGCCAATCGAAGAAAACTCGCTAAGCCTTGGTACCTAAGGGCGATGTGTTGAGCACCAAAACTGAAGGAGTTGCGCCAGTGCAGTCACTCCTTCCTACTGACATCATCAGCAAGCAAGAGGCTGCTTCTGGAGTAGTGCATCTGCCAGGGAAGCATAATATTGACTGCAACTCCCAACATGCTTCGTCTCAATCGAAGAAAATGCACTGGAAGAAGAAGGGCACAACTACACTCCCGTACATGGGCTCTGCTGCATAAGGAAAACTGTAGCTTCCCTTCCCGAATTTTTTTTTTATTATTTATTTGATTTAAATAGTGATTTTAGAATTTTATAAATGTTTGTCTAGTTAATTATTAGGGTAGATGATTTTAGCCATGGTTGAGTTTTGAAATACCAGACGACTAGGAATTATGGCACGGATAGTGCAGTGACGTGCCTTGACTAGTGTATTAGTCATACCAGGGAAGACCCAGCCATAAGTGTGCACTAACTAGAAGAAACCAGGCCAAGTTGCGACTTAACCCCTATAGGCGAATAATTAATTATTAATTAGATTAATGATTTTGGGAGAACCGGTTGTACTAAACTAGTCGGACTTGACCCGAGCCAAACCCAAATCCATGTAGACAGGTAGTACGACCAGAGACGTTCTTGTAGGGGCATATTTATTTTATATATATTCGTATTTTATTTTAAGGTACTAACAAATATTTTCCCTAAATATTTGTTATGTATAAGTGTTATTGATATTAAAATATGATGAGTATTTTCTTAAAATGCTATTTTAGATTTTGGGATTTTTAGGCTATATGTAAGCTTGTGACATAGTAGTATATTCAAGTATGTGAATAATAGTCTTTATAAATAAATTATTTTTCTAATTAATTGTTATATATATAAATATATAATATCAATTTACTGATATTGATTGAATATTAAATATAATAATATTATTTTGCCATTTTAATTATCTTGGATATATATATAAATATATATATATATATATATATATATATATATATATATATATCTATATTATAATATATAATATATATATATTATATATATAATGTATGTATGTATATGTGCGTATGCGTTTGAATATATATAAATAAATATATGTATTGTGTGTGTGAATATATATATATATATATATATATATATATATATATATATATATATATATATAGGTATTTATATAGACGTATATATAAATATATAGGTATTTATATATATGTGGATAAATGTTTACATAGATATACATATAAATCAAATAAAAGAAAATACAAAAGAAGAGCAAGAGAAGCAGTAACTGGCCCAGCCAGCTCGGCCCAGGCCCAAAGGCCAGGCAAAGCAACAGAGAACCCCCACACAGGAATTCCCTCAGCCCCGATTTTGTTGATGCTGCGTATATATATATTGAGAACGTCGAGAGAAGAGAGAAAGCGAGAACTACATCAAACCCTAAACCTCATACTACGCCACACCCCTAGGAGCACCACCCGCGCACGCGCCAGCCCCACCGTGGGCGGCCGTCGGCCGGCGACGGAGTCGCCGGAGGCCACATGCGCGCGTGTAAAGCTGAGAAACAGCAGCAGCAACAACAGCCCTGAGAGCCGACTTCGAGGTATGATCCCTCTCTCAATACTCCACTATTTTACGCACCGAAAATTGCTATGGAGAGCCTAGTTGACCCCCTTCAATCCTGTTTATGCAGAATTAATTCTACTGAACTATATCGATCAGAAGATCATCGCAAAAATCCCGAGAAACCTATTCCAAATAGAATATTTGACAGTCCTTGAACCCATATTGGAGGATCAATCCCGATCAATCCAGCGACCATTTTGGTAAACCCTCTGAATAGTGTTGAAGACAACATGTAGGGCTTCATAACCTAGTTTGTAGTTTCGAATTTTATCAACTACGTGCAAAGAAATCAGTTTTTAAAGTTCGAGAAAAATAGGTTTAAAAATAGTTTTCAAAATTATAAAACCTTCGATACGACGTGCGTCCCACCATTTCGGGCGACGTGGTCGCGAGCCGAAAGCATCGAAAGGTGCGTAACGGCTTCGTGGTCGTGTGAGCTTTGACGGAATTCAAATTGGTCGCGTGTGCGCGACGAATTTGATGCGTATCCGTCAAAATTTACCGTATCGGCCTCTGTGCAAGTTTCCCAATTACTTCGTGCACGCTCGTCAGATCGAGACAAAACTTGCGCCAATAGGACCGTATCGTTTTTCTGGTCCTGTATGCCAAGTTTGGTCCGATTCTGAGACAGTTGAATCGGAACGCCGTTTTGCGGGCCCCACGGTCCGATTCAATAGGCGATTTTGTGCACGGCCCCTCGGAATCCAAAATTGGACATACCGTTGGGTTCGTATCATCAAACCGGATCCGTAAACATGTAGTTTGACGATTTTAGGGACCATTGACTCTGGCACGCTTTTCGGTGCAAAGTGGGTCCAACGGCGGACATCGTTTTTGCCCAAAATTACCGTTTTGCCCCTGTGTCCAGAATTGGACTTAAGGACAGGCAACCCTAGCTAATTTGACTATTCTAACAACATCGGTAATGTTTATTTCTGTCACACCCCAGAACCAGAATACTGGAGAGCGGGGGCAGACATAGCCAGCTACGTATATTGAAATGGATTCCATCTCGCTATACGGTCACGGCTGTCTAGGATACATGAGGGTTTATCTACAAGCCAACAGTCTCTTAGGGTCATGAGCAAGCCTAGTGTCTCAATCATAAGCAAGTAAGTAAGAGTCACAAGATGTATGATCATTAAATATACAATAATAAGGCGTCCCAAATATTACATATTCAGCTGATCATGAAGCTAGTCGTTACAAAATGTTAGGACTAGCAAGAGTTTAGTCATACATGATCAACCTTAGGATTTGTCAATCATGTTACAGCCCGTAGGCAGACAGTAAGTAAGTGCAATCGAGCTAAACAGGTGCTCGTCGGCTAAACGCCTCAAAAGAATATTTTTACAATAGAGTGGGAGAGCCAAAAATAACCCACTCGTTGCCAGGGTTCCGTCTAGTGGCCACCATCTGGCTGGATAGTCGGTAGATCCTCTGGAGCTGCTCCGAAATCTGGCCACACAAAACCAGCTGGGTCAGACCCCAGAAAGAGCAAGTGCCACAAAGTAGGCTTCACTTAAGAACTAAAAAACAATCAGCACAAGATAAATATAAATAAAATAAGGATTGGAATAAAAGGAAACATATCAGGATGATATACGACGAGATAACCATGGAACTATTCAGATAGCCAGGTTATAACCCGTAAACCAAACAAGGACCGGGGTTGTAACCCTTCGTCTGAACGGAGCTTGGTTTCTCACCATTTATCGGTAAAATAAATACAAGCATTCTGGTCATTCAATAATCTGGAACAGGATCAGGATAAGACTAGACTGGTTAGACTCCATCCAATCATTCCACGGCCAAGCAAGAACTACGGCTTGATACTTTAACTAACTAGGGTTGTCACAAGCCTAATTATTAACAAGATGCAGTGAGATTATTCCACAGCAACAAGCCCTGCAGACCATCCAGGTCACCCAGGTCGAGAGATTAGGGTTGAATTCAGGTGGGTACATCGTCCAGGAAACGCATGTACCCTTAAGCAGTTTGAAGGGTACAACACATGACAGTGTGCTGGAAATGTGCCCTACTCGACGGCAGGCTACAGATCCCAAGCGCTCCCAGGTAACGGGATTGCTGCTGTAGCTGGAAAATCTCTTCATGACTAATGTATTAATCTAGTTGTTAACCTTAGTCCATTTTAGTAGGTACTCCTGACCGTGGTACTCAGGAGTCCCCTCCTAGACATGATGCAAGACAGGACTGGATTATTTGTACAAGCAAAATCACCCACGGTGTCCAGGATTAATTATACAGGTCATGTCAGGTAGCCGTCGCAACAGCTGATCAGATATATCATGTCAGGTCTTCATGTCAAGTGTACTTGTCAGGAGTGTGCCACGACGGGCCACTATCAGGTCATGTTACGGTATTATGTCAGGAGTGCACCACTACGGGTCACTGTCGTGTCATGCTCAAGTATCATTCCAAACATATTAAGCAAATCCATAATTATCAAGTTCATGACAAAAGGCGTAAGGATATAAATGGACGTTAAATATCTAATAAAATTCAATATACAGGGCTATAGAAGATCAAGGGTAATCAGGCTACGCTCAAGCCAGGCTACGCTCAGGCTAGCGTACGCTCAGGTCTGCGTACCAAGGGATCCATACACTTCCAATGGGAAGCGTACGCAAGGGTCAGCGTACACAAGGGCACGCTCAAGCTACAGGTCAGCGTACGCTCAAGCTAGCGTACGCTCAAGACTGCGTACGCTCGAGCTAGCGTACGAAAGGGGCCAGCGTACGTCTTGCTCGCTTAAGCTAGCGTACCAAGGCACGCGTACGCTCAAGACACGCTGCCAACAGGCAGCGTATCAAGGTGAGCGTACGCTCACTAAAGAGCAGCGTACGAAGGCTAGCGTACGCTCGCTAAAGAGCAGCGTACGAAGGCTAGCGTACGCTCGCTAAAGAGCAGTGTACGACTCAGCGGTATAAGCTAAAAAGCTAGCTCACTGTTCACTGTCTTCTCCAAATGGCAAGAACAGCAAGAACTCTAAAGTTGAATCTAAGCTTCAATTGTCCAAATCTTGGTCAAAACAAGTCCGAATCCAACTTTCCAAAGGTCAAAATTGGGTAGAATGAAATTTTCTAAAACATGGAACCATAAAAACTTGAAAACAAGCAAGTTTAATAGATAAAAACCACCAAAATCCGAAAGTAGCAAAACTCTAGATCTACAAGAATTAAAGCCTCAAAATGGAAAATGACAAGTTCTAATGTGGTTTAGAATCATGAGGAGAAGCTAATGAAACCATCAAAAGGAGTTCTCTTGTGGAAGTAAGTTGCACTTGCCTATGGTTGGGGAGTTGTGGAGAGGAAGGAAGAAGAAGAAGAAGAAATAAATGAGAGTTATGGAGGAGAGAGAAGGTTGGTGGGGATAATAAAGGGGGGGTTGTGGTAGAAATGAAGGAGAAGCATAGGCTAAGGTGTTCCACCCTTGGCGCATGATGAACCAAGCAGTGGGCCGGCCGAACCAAGCCAACCCAAACCGAGAGTTAAACCAAGCCGAGAGCCAAACCAAGGAGATATGCAAATACAATATAAAATACGTATACGTATTCCAAATACGTAATACGAACAACAAGCATTACAACTCTACCCACCTTAAAAGAATTCCGTCCTCGGAATTTAATTAAGAGGCTAGAGGGACAAGAACAAGCTACACTAATAACAAGCAAGCTATACTAGGCAATCAATAAATCACGCAAGCAAGGAATCGAAGACATGAGGCATAAGAAAGACATTATACCTCACGAGTCAAACAAGTCGGGATATCGCGATCGGATATCATCCTCACGCTCCCACGTTGACTCTTCCAAAGAGTGATGACCCCAAGCAACTCGGACTAACTTGATAGTCTTGTTCTTGAGGATCTTCTCTCTTCGATCTAATATAGACACGGGCCTCTCCTCATACGAAAGGTTGGTACCAACATCCAATTCTGAATGATCCAGGATATGGCTCGGGTCCGGGATATACCGTCGTAATTGGGATACATGGAATACGTCATGCACCTCGTTTAGCGACGGTGGAAGAGCGAAACGATATGATACATCTCCTACTCGCTCCAGAATGTCAAACGGTCCTACATACCTAGGACTAAGCTTTCCCCGTACGCCAAAGCGAATGACACCACGGTTAGGCGAAATCCTCAGGAATACATGATCGTCGACTGAGAACTCGAGAGGACGCCGATGAGAATCCGCCCAATGACGCTGGCGATCTTGGGCAACTCGAAGGTGATCTCTGACTCGCCTGATTACTTCAACGGTCTGAGCAATCATTTCTGGACCAAGCATCTGCCTCTCTCCAACATCATCCCAGGCTAACGGGGATCTGCACTTTCTGCCATACAGTGCCTCGAACGGTGCCATCTGGATACTGGCCTGGAAACTATTGTTGTACGAGAATTCCACCAGGTGCAAATGATCTTCCCATGAACCACCGAAGTCAAGCGTGCAAGACCGCAACATGTCTTCAAGAGTCTGGATCGTGCGCTCCGACTGGCCATCCGTCTGCGGGTGATAAGCTGAGCTGAACTGAAGATGAGTCCCCAAACTCTCTTGCAAGCTACGCCAAAAGTGCGACGTAAATCTTGAATCTCGGTCCGAGGTGATACTGACTGGGACACCGTGCAATCTGACGATCTGCCTGAGGTACATCTCCACTAGCTGAGCTGTCGACTGACCAACTCTGAACGGGAGAAAGTGCGCTACCTTGGTAAGCCTGTCCACAATGACCCAAATAGCATCTCTACCAGCTGGGGATCTAGGTAATCCAGTCACGAAATCCATGGTCACATGCTCCCACTTCCATTCTGGAATCGGTAAGGGCTGAAGAAGTCCAGCCGGTCTCTGATGTTCGGCTTTAACTTGTTGGCAAACCAAACACCGAGAGACAAATTGAGCTATCTCCCGCTTCATGCCATTCCACCAGAAGTACTGACGGATATCACGGTACATCTTCGTACTGCCAGGATGGATGGAATACTGAGAACTGTGCGCCTCTGACATGATCTCCTGTCTGATATCTCCATTCGGTATACAAAGACGCTTACCATGTCGAAATGTACCATCCTCATGAATACATAACTCTGGTCTTCGTCCTGCCTCACACTCTGCTCTGATTCGCTGAAGCTTGAAATCTGCCGATTGTGCCATCCGGATCCTCTCAACTATGGTGGACTGAACTTGCATACTGGCCATCAGGGCCACACTGGAAGGAAGAACGACTTCAATACCCATATTCTGAAGATCTGCTAACAACTCTGGTTGTGCTGTTAGAAAGTAAACTTCCGTTCTCCTGCTCAATGCATCTGCTACGACATTGGCCTTCCCAGGATGATACTGCAGGTTGACATCATAATCCACAAGAAGCTCCAGCCATCTCCTCTGACGCATGTAAAGATCTTTCTGGGTGAAAACATACTTCAGGCTCTTGTGTCGGTGAAAATCTCCACCCTATCTCCGTACAAGTAGTGCCTCCACAACTTAAGTGCAAACACCACTGCTGCCAGCTCCAAGTCATGGGTTGGATAATTCCTCTCATGATCACGAAGTTGTCGTGATGCATAAGCTATCACCTTCCCATGCTGCATCAGAACACATCCTAAACCTCTGCCTGAAGCATCACAATACACTGAGAATCCTCCGGTTCCATCTGGAAGCGTGAGAATAGGAGCTGTTATCAGGCCTCGCTTCAACTGCTCAAAAGAACTCTGACACTCTGCTGTCCAAGCAAACCGTGCATCCTTGCGGGTCAACTGTGTCAATGGCGCTGAAATCCGAGCAAAGTTCGAAATAAACCGCCGGTAGTAGCCGACCAATCCAAGAAAACTACGAACCTCTGCAACTGTGCTGGGCACTGGCCATGACTCAATAGCCACAATCTTCTGGGGATCCACTTCTACTCCTCCTCTGGTGATGATATGACCCAAGTACGAAATGCGATCGAGCCAGAACTCGCATTTACTGAACTTGGCATATAACTGGTGCTCCCGGAGAATCTGAAGAACCACATGGAGATGCTGCTCATGCTCCGCCTCACTCTTGCTGTAGACCAGAATGTCATCCAAGAACACAATCACAAACTGATCCAAGTAAGGCATGAAGATGCGATTCATGAGGTCCATGAATACGGCCGGCGGATTGGTTGCTCCAAAAGGCATAACAAGGAACTCCCAATGCCCATATCTCGATCTAAAAGCTGTCTTCGAGATGTCCTGCTCTCTGACTCGGATCTGATAATAACCTGAGCGCAAATCAATCTTCGAGAAGACTGAAGCCCCCTTGAGTTGATCAAACAAGTCATCTATCCTCGGAAGAGGATATCTGTTCTTGATTGTCACTGAGTTCAAGGTACGATAATCAACACATAACCTGGACGTACCATCCTTCTTTTTCACAAGAAGCATCGGGGCTCCCCAAGGCGATCCACTAGCACGAATGAATCCCTTGGTTCTAAGTTCTTCAATCATCTTGTACAATATCTCCAACTCTGATGGCGCCATCCTGTAGACTCTCTCTGATACTGGGGCTGTCCCGGGAATCAAGTCTATAGTGAACTCGATCTCCCGCTCCGGAGACATACCTGGAAGCTCTTCTGGAAAAACATCTAGGAACTCATCCACTATCTTGGGCAACTGAACTGCTGCTACTGCCATCCGCAATATCGGAGGAGAAGGCTCAACCTCACCTCGAGAGAAAGAAAACTCTGGCTCTCCTGGAATGCTAAAAACAACCCTACCAATATGGCAGTCTATTCTAGCATACTGGTTCCTCAACCAATCCATCCCTAGGACCACATCATAATCGGCCATCGGGAATTCTATCAATCTAGTGGGGAATTCTCTACCGCTAACTACGATCCGACACGAGAAAAACACTCTATCTACACCCACAAGTCCGTTACCAGTAAGTATATTAAGCCTTACTGATAATGACTCGGGCTCCAATCCTACCCGTGTCGCGAATCGTGCAGACATAAAAGAATACGATGCACCAGAATCAAATAAAGCTGAAGCTGGAAAGGAGTTGACGAGAATAGTACCTGCCACTACCTCTCCTGGTGCCAACTCTTCCTCCACGGTCATCACCATAGCCTGACCATGCCCTCGGGGTGCTTATCCCCTATGCTGAATTCCTCGCTGCCTATTCTGACTTAAGGCCTGGGCTTGCGCATACTGCTGGGGCTCTGTTGCTGAAATGCCTGGGACTGAGGCGGCAAGGGCCTCGTCAATGGATACTGCTGCTGCTGCTGCTGGACCGGTGCGGGTCCTCTCACCGAAGAACTAGAAAGGTGGGACGAGGATGAACCACCCCTGTTCGGGCAGGATTCAACCCTATGGTCTGGTGCTCCACAAGCCAGACACAATCCCTGTGCCCTGCGACATTCTGCCACCACATGGTCTGGCTTCCCACAATGAGAACAACCCACTGCGGAAGGTTGCTTCTGCTTCTGCTGCTGAGGGTGCGTCGGAGTTGAATGCTGAACCGACGTTACTGAGGCCGCTCGCCTCGGAGCTCCAATAGTCAAAGCCCTGGCTGCGGGGGCTGGTGCTGAAGACTGATTCATCTGGCCGTGAGATCTCTTCCGACCTCCGGCCCTATCCACAATCCTCTGGGAGGTATACTCATGCCTCCTAGCTGCTCTCAAGACTGCATCAAAAGTCTGATGCTCAAACTGCTCAACTGCCAATAGAATCTCTAGGTGAAGCCCCTGCTGGAATCGCTGGACTCGATCATACTCGGTTGCCACCAAGGTGGGAGCAAACCGACTGAGTATCGAAAACTCGGCCGCATATCCGTCGACCGTCTTGCCTCCTTGCTTCAGATTGGTAAACCTCGTCTGCAGATCATACCGAGCCACGACATCGAAATACTTGGTCTGGAATCTCTTCCTGAACACTGCCCAAGCAATAGGTGCTGCTAATCCAATGGCCTGCGCTGCCCACCAGCTGCGGGCAAGATATAATAGTTGTAGGCGCACAACTGCCACCTTCTCGTTCTCTGGAGTCCTGGCTGCTTCTAGAATCACCTCTGTGTCCTGAAGCCAAGCATCTGCGGCGATAGCATCTTCACTACCGTCAAAGAAGGGAGGGTTCAAGCGCTTGAAGCTGTTGGCCGCGCTGTTACCCTGATGACCACCCCGGGTCAAAGCATCTGCCACTGCCTGGTGCAAGGCATCTCCACGCCGGTCTTGAGAAGCTATCAAGGTCCTGACGAGTCCTACCAAAGTGCCGTCATCAGGCTCGACAGGCTGAACTGGCTGGACTGGTGGTTCTCCGTCAGAGGGCACGACTCTGGAGGCTACTCCGGAATGCTGGGCTTGATCTCCAGGTTGCTGCTGGTCCGCGGGAGGTGCTCCGCCTTGCTGGCCAGCAGGTCCAATGCCGCTGAAGAAGACGACATAGGGAACAATAAAGAAGGACCAGGACAGGTCAACGATACAAGCATATGATCAGGACAAGAATCCAGGGATTCAGAAGATACGAGCAAAGATCAAGGACGAATACTGATTGAGACATCTATTCGGTAAACCCTCACATATCTTGATTTACAAGACCTGCATGGGCCACACTTAAACCATGTCACGCTCCAGAACCAGAATACTGGAGAGCGGGGGCAGACATAGCCAGCTACGTATATTGAAATGGATTCCATCTCGCTATACGGTCACGGCTGTCTAGGATACATGAGGGTTTATCTACAAGCCAACAGTCTCTTAGGGTCATGAGCAAGCCTAGTGTCTCAATCATAAGCAAGTAAGTAAGAGTCACAAGATGTATGATCATTAAATATACAATAACAAGGCGTCCCAAATATTACATATTCAGTTGATCATGAAGCTAGTCGTTACAAAATGTTAGGACTAGCAAGAGTTTAGTCATACATGATCAACCCTAGGATTTGTCAATCATGTTACAGCCCGTAGGCAGACAGTAAGTAAGTGCAATCGAGCTAAACAGGTGCTCGTCGGCTAAACGCCTCAAAAGAATATTTTTACAATAGAGTAGGAGAGCCAAAAATAACCCACTCGTTGCCAGGGTTCCGTCTAGTGGCCACCATCTGGCTGGATAGTCGGTAGATCCTCTGGAGCTGCTCCGAAATCTGGCCACACAAAACCAGCTGGGTCAGACCCCAGAAAGAGCAAGTGCCACAAAGGAGGCTTCACTTAAGAACTAAAACCAACAATCAGCACAGGAATATAAATATAAATAAAATAAGGACTGGAATAAAAGGAAACATATCAAGATGATATACGACGAGATAACCATGGAACTATTCAGATAGCCAGGTTACAACCCGTAAACCAAACAAGGACCGGGGTTATAACCTTTCGTCTGAACGGAGCTTGGTTTCTCACCATTTATCGGTAAAATAAATACAAGCATTCTGGTCATTCAATAATCTGGAACAGGATCAGGACAAGACTAGACTGGTTAGACTCCATCCAATCATTCCACGGCCAAGCAAGAACTACGGCTTGATACTTTAACTAACTAGGGTTGTCACAAGCCTAATTACTAACAAGATGCAGTGAGATTATTCCACAGCCACAAGCCCTGCAGACCATCCAGGTCACCCAGGTCGAGAGATTAGGGTTGAATTCAGGTGGGTACATCATCCAGGAAACGCATGTACCCTTAAACAGTTTGAAGGGTACAACACATGACAGTGTGCTGGAAATGTGCCCTACTCGACGGCAGGCTACAGATCCCAAGCGTGCCCAGGTAACGGGATTGCCTGTAGCTGGAAAATCTCTTCATGACTAATGTATTAATCTAGTTGTTAACCTTAGTCCATTTTAGTAGGTACTCCTGACCGTGGTACTCAGGAGTCCCCTCCTAGACATGATGCAAGACAGGACTGGATTATTTGTACAAGCAAAATCACCCACGGTGTCCAGGATTAATTATATAGGTCATGTCATGTCAGGGTAGCAGTCGCAACAGCTGATCAGATATATCATGTCAGGTCTTCATGTCAAGTATACTTGTCAGGAGTGCGCCACGATGGGCCACTATCAGGTCATATCACGGTATTATGTCAGGAGTGCACCACTACGGGTCACTGTCGTGTCATGCTCAGGTATCATTCCAAACATATTAAGCAAATCCATGATTATCAAGTTCATGACAAAAGGCGTAAGGATATAAAATGGACGTTAAATATCTAATAAAATATAAATATACAGGGCTATAGAAGATCAAGGGTAATCAGGCTACGCTCAAGCCAGGCTACGCTCAGGCTAGCGTACGCTCAGGTCTGCGTACCAAGGGATCCATACACTTCCAATGGGAAGCGTACGCAAGGGTCAGCGTACACAAGGGCACGCTCAAGCTACAGGTCAGCGTACGCTCAAGCTAGCGTACGCTCAAGACTGCGTACGCTCGAGCTAGCGTATGAAAGGGGCCAGCGTACGCCTTGCTCGCTTAAGCTAGCGTACCAAGGCCCGCGTACGCTAAAGACACGCTGCCAACAGGCAGCGTATCAAGGTGAGCGTACGCTCACTAAAGAGCAGCGTACGAAGGCTAGCGTACGCTCGCTAAAGAGCAGCGTACGAAGGCTAGCGTACGCTCGCTAAAGAGCAGCGTACGACTCAGCGGCATAAGCTAAAAAGCTAGCTCACTGTTCACTGTCTTCTCCAAATGGCAAGAACAGCAAGAAACTCTAAAGTTGAATCTAAGCTTCAATTGTCCAAATCTTGGTCAAAACAAGTCCGAATCCAACTTTCCAAAGGTCAAAATTGGGTAGAATGAAATTCTCTAAAACATGGAACCATCAAAACTTGAAAATAAGCAAGTTTAATAGATCAAAACCACCAAAATCCAAAAGTAGCAAAACTCTAGATCTACAAGAATTAAAGCCTCAAAATGGAAAATGACAAGTTCTAATATGGTTTAGAATCATGAGGAGAAGCTAATGAAACCATCAAAAGGAGTTCTCTTGTGGAAGCAAGTTGCACTTGCCTATGGTTGGGGAGTTGTGGAGAGGAAGGAAGAAGAAGAAGAAGAAATAAATGAGAGTTATGGAGGAGAGAGAAGGTTGGTGGGGATAATAAAGAGGGGGGTTGTGGTAGAAATGAAGGAGAAGCATAGGCTAAGGTGTTCCACCCTTGGCCCATGATGAACCAAGCAGTGGGCCGGCCGAACCAAGCCAACCCAAACCGAGAGTTAAACCAAGCCGAGAGCCAAACCAAGAAGATATGCAAATACAAGATAAAATACGTATACGTATTCCAAATACGTAATACGAACAACAGGTATTACAATTTCAGCTTTCGGAGACAGTTGTGATGATTTGGACTTTACGGCTCACCTGTTGATTATATTTTGTAGGATCTGCGTGCACCCTCCAGGCAAGTATACCTTGCCAGCTTGTACAGTATAATTTATATACATTTTTGTTATCTCGCTGCTGTTCTTTTCCTTACGTTCGTAATTGCTTTATTCCATGGCTAGTACACTCATCCTGTTATAGTTTTACTTTACATGTTTTTAGTTGCCTGTACATTCTTGTTCCTTTCTGTTATGATAGTTCTATCTGTTACACTGTGTTAGTTTCGTATGTATTCCTTGATAGAGTCGTCTAGTCCTACACCACGATTCCCTCGACTTGATTATAACTTGAGTTGACTTGACATGACTTGAGTAGGACATGACTTTGACATTCTATAGATTGTGAGTACTTACCTTGACTACGGTCTATAGGATTTTTATACTAGGATTGGATACTGTCTTTTTTGTGAGTACTTGCTTTGACTGCGATTGAGACACTATAGATTGTGAGTACTTGCCTTGACTGCAGTCTATAGCCTTGACCTATTAGCCATTTCTAGTATGGCATGCCAGTGTCTTAGGATCCTTGTGTTTAGATCTTGTGTCTTAGTTCACTTTGCCTCTTTGGATATTCTTGATTGTTTTTTACTTCTTTGTATATTTGTACTATTACATATTGGCTTGTATATTATGTATCTTGCTAGTCCTCTGAGGACCTGATGATCTCTTCAGGTTTATCGACTGCATGGAGTTAGTTAGCAGAGCGGGATGGTAGAGGATTGCGATGTATGATACAGGTATTTGCTTGTGATATTTCTTTATTGTCTTCTTATGCTTTTATATTCCGTACCATGTTATATTCTGCTTATTTATAGACTCACATCATTCTTGGAGTCTAATCGAACAATATTCTAATGGACTGCAGACCATGACCCATAATTGTTCATTCTTGTTTTATTTGATTCTTGTGGATTAAGATATAGATTACCCTATTAGACATGATACCATGCTCTTGACAGCTTATACGTATTCGAGTCGAGCTGGAGTCCGCTTGATGCGTAGCTTGCTTGCTCACGTGCTCGCGTCCGAAAACCGGGTGCGGGTCGTGACAAGTTTTTGTGGTGGTCCATGCAGGTTAGAGCATATCGTATCGGTTACATAACTGTACCGGTACGAGCCTGCGAACTTGACTAAACCCTTAGAAATCTCAATTCACACTGCCTTGAAAATTCTCCTAAAAATTCTCTACATCCTTGAAAACTCCATATTTGCTCTCGATTATACTCCCTTGCTTTCTGTACTATTGGTTCTCGTCCCTTTTATTTCGAGGTGACGAATGATCGTGCTGTTTAGAATTCATCAGAAATTCTTAAATTAGAGTATAATATTGCTTGGCTATTGAATATTTGGTTGTTTGTAGATATGAGGGATTATAGATGCCATATGCCTGGATATCTGCCGGTAGAATTGTTAGCAACTAGTTAGAAGTCCATATGACTTTAGTGACCGTGTTTTGAGGAGTAGTGTGACCAAAGGTGGGTAGAGGTCCTCGAAGCTTCGTAGTTACCAAAATGATTAAGAGGAGGATATAAACTTTTTTTGAGGAATTAAAATTGAGGAGATTAAGGTAATATTAGACCTTTGAATTTTAAGGAATAGTATGAATTGGAATTTTGAGGACAAAATTATTTTTAAGGTGGGTAGATTTGTAGCTTCCCTTCCCGAAATTTTTTTATTTATTTATTTGATTTAAATAGTGATTTTAGAATTTTATAAATGTTTATTTAGTTAATTATTAGGGTAGATGATTTTAGCCATGGTTGAGTTTTGAAATACCAGACGACTAGGAATCATGGCATGGATAGTGCAGTGACGTGCCTTGACTAGTGTATTAGTCATACCAGGGAAGACCTAGCTATAAGTGTGCCCTAACTAGAAGAAACCAGGCCAAGTTGCGACTTGACCCCTATAGGCGAATAATTAATTATTAATTAGATTAATGATTTTGGGAGAACCGGTTGTACTAAACTAGTCGGACTTGACCCGAGCCAAACCCAAATCCATGTAGACAGGTAGTGCGACCAGAGACGTTCTTGTAGGGGCATATTTATTTTATATATATATTCGTATTTATTTTAAGGTACTAACAAATATTTTCCCTAAATATTTGTTATGTATAAGTGTTATTGATATTAAAATATGATGAGTATTTTCTTAAAATGCTATTTTAGATTTTGGGATTTTTAGGCTATATGTAAGCTTGTGTACATAGTAGTATATTCAAGTATGCGAATAATAGTCTTTATAAATAAATTATTTTTCTAATTAATTGTTATATATATAATATCAATTTACTGATATTGATTGAATATTAATATAATATATATTATTTTGCTATTTAAATTATCTTGGATATATATGTAAATATATATATATATATATATATATATATATATATATATATATATATATATATATATATTATATATGTATATGTGCGTATGCGTGATGAATATATATAATATATTATTTGTGTGTGAATATATATAGACGTATATAAATATATAGGTATTTATATATATATGTGGATAAATGTTACATAGATATACATATAAATCAAAATAAATAAATACAAAAGAAGAGCAAGAGAAGCAGTAACTGGCCCAGCCAGTTCGGCCCAGGCCCAAAGGCCAGGCAAAGCAACAGAGAACCCCCGCACAGGAATCCCTCAGCCCCGATTCTGTTGATGCCGCGTATATATATATAGAACGTCGAGAGAAGAGAGAAAGCGAGAACTACATCAAACCCTAAACCTCACTACGCCACCACCCTAGGCGCACCACCCGTGCACGCGCCAGCCCCGTCGTGGGCGGCCGTCGGCCGGCGACGGAGTCGCCGGACACACGTCCGCATGTAAAGCTGAGAAACAGCAGCAGCAATAACAGCCCTGAGAGCCGACTTCGAGGTATGATCCCTCTCTCGATACTCCACTATTTTACGCACCAAAAATTGCTTCGGAGAGCCTAGTTGACCCCCTTTAATCCTGTTCATGTAGAATTAATTCTACTGAACTATATCGATCAGAGATCATCGCAAAAATCCCGAGAAACCTATTCCAAATAGAATATTTGACAGTCCTTGAACCCATGTTGGAGGATCAATACCGATCAATCCAGCGACCATTTTGGTAAACCCTCTGAATAGTGTTGAAGACAACATGTAGGGCTTCATAACCTAGTTTGTAGTTTCGAATTTTATCAACTATGTGCAAAGAAATCAATTTTCAAAGTTCGAGAAAAATAGGTTTAAAAACATTTTTCAAAATTATAAAACCTTCGATACGACGTGCGTCCCGCCATTCCGGGCGACGTGATCGCGAACCGAAAGCATCGAAAGGTGCTTAACGGCTTCGTGGTCGTTTGAGCTTTGACGGAATTCAAATTGGTCGCGTGTGTGCGACGAATTTGATGCGTATCCGTCGAAATTCACCGTATCGACCTCTGTGCAAGTTTTCCAATTACTTCGTGCACGCTCGTCAGATCGAGACAAACTTGCGCCAACAGGACCGTATCATTTTTCTGGTCCTGTATGCCATGTTTGCTCCGATTCTGAGACAGTTGAATCAGAACGCCGTTTTACGGGCCCCACGGTCCGATCCAACAGGCGATTTTGTGCACGGCCCCTCGAAATCCAAAATTGGACATATTGTTGGGTTCGTATCATCAAACCGAATCCATAGACATGTAGTTTGACGACTTTAGGGACCATTGACTCTGGCACACTTTTCGGTGCAAAGGGGTCCAACGACGGACATCGTTTTTGTCCAAAATTATCGTTTTACCCCTGTGTCCAGAATTGGACTTAAGGACAGGCAATCCTAGCTAATTTGACTATTCTAAGAACATCGGTAATGTTTATTTCAGCTTTCGGAGACAGTTGTGATGATTTGGACTTTACGGCTCACATGTTGATTATATTTTGTGGGATCTGCGTGCACCCTCCAGGCAAGTAT
Organism: Iris pallida; assembly: GCA_029216955.1. Lineage (NCBI taxonomy): Eukaryota > Viridiplantae > Streptophyta > Magnoliopsida > Asparagales > Iridaceae > Iris > Iris pallida. Next base: position 11,155,250 of record JANAVB010013397.1, read on the forward strand.
ACCTTGCCAGCTTGTACAGTATAATTTATATGCATGTTTGTTATCTCGTTGCTATTCTTTTCCTTACGTTCGTAATTTGTTTATTCCATGTCTAGTACACTCATCCTGTTATAGTTTTACTTTACATGTTTCTAGTTGCCTGCACATTCTTGTTCCTTTCTGTTATAATAGTTCTATCCGTTACACTGTGTTAGTTTCATATGTATTCCTTGATAGAGTCGTAGTCCTACACCACGATTCCCTCGACTTGATTATAACTTGACTTGACTTGACATGACTTGAATATGACTTAACTTTGACATTCTATAGATTGTGAGTACTTACCTTGACTACGGTCTATAGGATTTTTATACTAGGATTGGCTACCGTCTTGGTTGTAGTACTTGCCTTGACTACGATTGAGACACTATAGATTGTGAGGACTTGCCTTGACTGCAGTCTATAGCCTTGACCTATTAGCCATTTCTAGTATGGCATGCCAGTGTCTTAGGATCCTTGTGTTTAGATCTTGTGTCTTAGTTCACTTTGCCTCGTTGGATATCCTTGATTGTTTCTTACTTCTTTGTATATTTGTACTATTACATGTTGGCTTGTATATATTATCTTGCTAGTCCTCTGAGGACCTGATGATCTCTTCAGGTTTAGCGACTGTATGGAGTTAGTTAGCAGAGCGGGATGGTAGAGGATTGCGATGTATGATACATGTATTTGCTTGTGATATTTTTTTATTATCTTCTCGTACTTTTATTCCGCCCCATGTTATATTCTGCTTATTTTATGCTCACATCATTCTTGGAGTCTAATCGGACAATATGCGAATGGGATGCAGACCATGACCCATAATTGTTCATTCTTGTTTTATTTGATTCTTGTGATTGAGAAATAGATTACCCTATTAGACATGATACCATGCTCTTGACAGCTTATACGTATTCGAGTCAGGCTGGAGTCCGCTTGATGCGTAGCTGGCTTGCTCACGTGCTCGCGTCAAAAATCGGGTGCGGGTCGTGACAAAAACTGTCAATTTTTGACAGAATCATTGCTATTAAGGTAAGAAAAAGTTGGATTCTGAGTACTATGTGCCTTCGCGGCCTAGTATGAAAAAAAATCCAAGATGGCACAGGCCTTGTGCCCTCAATATGCTATGCCAGCAGCAAGCCAAAAATGTGTGCTAAAAGTCATGCACGCGGCTGATGACAAGTTGTACAGAGTTGACTCATGTGCTTCCGCACCAAGAATGGGTCAACTCTTAAAGTCCTCCTCCCACTTGGATGCATTTTATGCGTCAGAACCAAGTCAGGGGGCAAATCTTGTGGTGTCATACACATACGCTCGTGTGGGATGTGTGCATGAAGTGAGTTCGACTCAAATACGTGTTGTTCTTCCACCAATGATATGGATGCATTTCATGCGCTAGAACTGGATTAGAGGGCACATCACTCATATACACACCCTGACGCTTGGCCTTGTCGAGTGTCTAAAGAGGGATAAATGTGAACATCTTCTCACACGATCTACGTAATGTGATTACTCACAAGCGTAGGTCAGAGAGATGACTACCACACACAACTCACCCCTCACGGGTATACTTGTGCTACGGTCACCACCAACTGTTGTTGTAAGGCAGTGACCCACCACCAAGGCTGTCGGTGTCCCAGCGACTGTAATCTATCGGACCTGTCCGACATCGTCTCAGAAAGTGGGTGCCAATTGACGATGAGGAAGAACTCTTGGTCGCCTCATGTCACGTCATTTCCAATTCTCCTGCTCCTAGGAGAAATGATAAAACTGTCAATCCTCTGATTTTGGCTAGTGCATCTAAGAATCTGTCTTTGGGGCGGTAAGAAAATAGTACCCAACACCGGGGTGTTCCAATACATTCATGCTAAAAACAAGTCTTCCTCGGGGTGATGGAACTAGGGATTCCCAGGACCCTTAGTTTGGTGTGCGTATTAATCGATGGAGTTTGACAGATCTAAAACGTATTCTAACCCTTCATAGCGGAACTAGGGTTCATGAATTATACCTGCAACGGGAAGGAGAAGACACTTTCCAGCAACCTCGAGAAGTCACGATCCCAAGATCTTCTACACGTATTCCTTCCTCGGATCGGACGTCGTGTGGGCGACGATCTCCCAACTTTTTTCTTTTGGCATCCCTCCCTTTCTCTCCTACTCGTAAATTAGATAAAGCCTACTAATTTTTGATAAATTTTTGACGGCCAGATAATAGAGGATATAAAAGGCTATGGCTGGGACCATAAGGAAAAATTAGGGTTAGGTCTCCTAACGGATCTGGGTATCGCGTGTCAGCCCGAAACACAACCCAGGCCCATTAACAATAGCTCAGTCAACTAAAGAGCTATTGTTGCACTACCTTCCTAATCCTAAATTATGATTGCGGGCTCATTTTATTATATGCTCATTTGGCCCCCATGTTAAGATATCGAATGTTCGTCGATGAAATTAAGTTACTGACAAGTATATTGATCGACGTCTTTTATTCTTAAGTAGTACCACTCAACTTTATTTGTCATGTCGAATATAATCCACCTACAGGGTTTACACGACAATCCTTATAAGCTCCTTAAGGGGACATCATCACCCGACGTATAAGAACATGGATTCCTTTTATAATCAATAGCCCATCATACATATAATGTTATTACCCAATTCATAGAGGTTGTTAACCCATAATGAATCTCATTCTTTTATGAGTCAAAGTAATGCACACTGCATATGTCTGTTATTATATCCGGATTAAGAGCACAAACATCTATAATAACATAGATATTGTTCTCTTATGTAGTCAGTACAAAGATCCTCATGTGGTCATGTTCAATACACACAAAGTGCACTAGTATAAACCTATAGTCAAGATAGACTAATACCATATTACACTACAACCTTACCAATGGTTTGTCCAAATCCATCTAGGTTGTAAACCATTTATTATTCTTCAAGGGACTGATAATATGATCTTCTGTGTGTCACCACACACCATATTATCTACAATATAAAATATCAGACATTTGCATTAACATAAACCAATATAAATGCCAACATTTGCCCATATGATTCTCATTCAAAAATAATAGGAAAATATAGTTAATACAAAAGTGATGCTTTTAGTATACCTTAACACGGGGGAGATGACTTCTGCTGGAGGTTGCACTCCCCTAATATTCTACAATAATCCCTCATTTATAGATGAGAACATCTGTCCTGGAACTAACACAGATACAACTAGGAGTAGCCAACTTTAGGATTCGAGGAGGAAGCCGTGATGTCAACCTTTCCTCAGAAAATGAGGCTGAGAGCAAAAAGTCGACCGTTCTATCTACTTCAGCCCACGCCATGATATTTACATGACAGGGGGGGAAATAAAGAAGAAGGGGAAGCTTCGGCCCCGGACCTCGTACATCGCATGGATACCTTGGAAACAAGCCTTAAAACCCTTACTACCTCCATGTAGGCCTTGACTCAGGTCGTGTTCGACATTCAGAACACCTTGGCTGCCAAATGTTCGACAAGGGCTCCTACATATGCCAGTCCTAATCCAGGAGCCAATGGAGAATTGAATATACTTGCTCAGTGGGTACCATTCATCATCACACTCTGCCCCAGTCATCCGCTCCCACGGAGCTGAGCATCATACCTTGCCTCAATCACCAACTCCTGGCTCTATGAAGAACTATTCAAGCTTGTGAGAGAGCTACATGCTCGTGTGGTGGTTAAGGACAAGAAGAAGGAGCATCAGAAGCATGGCTCCGGCAGCCTTACCCTCATGAGTAGAACAATCTGGTTTTTCCTTCTAAATGTAAACCACAATCGTTGTTACGATTCGACGGAAAGGAGTCTGCCCGTCAATATCTGACCTATTTGTAACCCCTCTTTTCGAAATTTGATAATATATTTATTTATTTATTTGATTAAATGGTAATTTTTAGAATTTATAAATAATTATTTTAATTTTTTACGGTAGATGATTTTAGCCATAGTGGGAGTTTTGGAGTACAAGGCGACTAGAAATCATGGCACGGATAGTGTAATGGCGTGCTTAGACTAGTATGTTAGCCCTGGTAGAGAAGGCCGAGCCATAGTGATGTCCTAACTAGGAAACCAGACCAAGTTGCGACTTAACCTTTACCGAAGTTTTTATTTATTATTTATATTATTGAGTTTTAGAGAAACCAGTTATACCATTTTAGCCCGGACTGAATCCGAACTGAGCCTAAGCCATGTAGTCATGCGACACGTCCAATGACATTCGTGTTGATGGAATTTGGTATGAGGGTGTTGTATTTCATTTTAGTGATTTAATAATATTCTAAATATTCATATTTTAATATTTAAATATTTTTTTAGTGATATTCAGCGACTTTTGCATAAAATGAGTCCTTGTACATTTTGGGAGGATTAGACTGCAAATAATGGTATATACACACCATTATTATTATTGAATTTTGTTATATTTATCATTCTTTTATTAAGGTTTTATTATATTTTATTATTATTATTATTATGGATTATACTATATGTGTTATATCAATATATAATATATATATTATATTTATTGATAAGGCCCTAGACTAAAATAGATGATATAAATGTATGGGATTTCATAGTGTTATTATATAATATATATATTATATATATATATATATATATTATATATATATAATATATAATATATATATATAGATATATATATATATATTATATATATATATATATATATATATATATATATATATATAATATATATACATGTGCATATAGGTTGTATATATACAACCATATATGCACATGATTTAATATATATAATTATATATAATATATATAATATATATATATATATATATATAGATATATATATATATATATATATATATATAATATATATATATATATATATATAATATATATATATATATATATATATATATATATATAAACGTATAATATATTATTTTTTTAAAATATATATATATATATATATATATATATATATATATATATATATATATATATATATATATATATATATATAATATATAATTATATATAATATATATACGTATTATATATTTTTTTTAAAATATTATATATATATATATATTATAATATATATATATTATATATATTATATATATATATATTATATATATATATATATATAACGTATATAATTAGAAGAGAATAAGTTTATTTGTAACTTATAAGTTCATTTGACCCAGCAGGGACCCATAGGTAATAGTGAAGATGTAGGGACTTATACAAAATTTTACCTATGAATAAACCAACCATGTGAAAACAGAACAGACCCGCCCCTTGGGGATATATACGAGAGTTATATATCTCGAGAGCGTGGATACTCAAACCCTAACCCGACTACAACCTATGTCGCGCCACCTCCACACGTCCCCAGCAACTGGACGACCTCCCATGGTCTCGTGCAGCTATGAGGGAGCCGCCGACGGCCACAGGCCGGCCACGAACGTCCGCTGCGCGCACAGTAGCGCGTGAACAGAGCGGACAGCAGTGGCAAGGGCGAAACTTTGTAAGTATCGTTCTCCTCCCACACTTGATCATTTTACGTACCATAAACTGTTTGGAGAGCCTATATAACCATCTAGGAACCCTTCCAGTAGTTCGTAGCGAATCGATCCAGATTCGAAGAGAAACCGACACAAAGTCGACGAAAAACTAGCCTAAACAGAGCCTTAACTCAGTCCAAACACCCAACTTGACATCGAATTTCACACCAACCTATTCTTCGAATCAGCATACTTTCTGAACAGAAATTAAACCCAACATATAGGGCTAGAGAACCATTTTTACAGAAAACAATTTTGATCTCTGTGCGCTGAGAAATCGGTTCCCCAATATTGAGAAAACCTGTTTTAAAATCATAAAATCCTTCCACACGACGTGCGTCCCGCCATTCTGGGCGACGTGGTCGCGAACCGAAAGCATCGAAAGGTGCGTAATGGCTTCGTGGTCGTGTGGGCTTTGACGGAATTCAAATTGGTCGTGTGTGCGCGACGAATTTGATGCATATCCGTCAAAATTCACCGTATCGTGCACTTTGCAAATTTCTCAATTACTTTGTGCACGCTCGTCAGATCGAGACGAAACTTACGCCAACGGGACCGTATCGTTTTTCTGGTCCTGTATGCCATTTGGTCCAATTCTGAGACAGTTGAATCGTACGTCGTTTTGCGGGTCCCACGGTCCGACTCAACGGGTGATTTTGTGCACGGCCTCCGGAATCCAACTTTGGACATACGGTTGGGTTCGTATCAGAAAACTAGATCCGTAGACATGTAGTTTGACGAATTTAGAGACCATTGACTCTGGCATGCTTATCGGTGCAAAGCGGGTCCAACGTCGGACATCGTTTTTGCCCGAAATTACTGTTTTGCCCCTGTGTCCAGAATTGGACTTAAGGACAAGCAATCCTAGCTAATTTGACTATTCTGAACATTGGTAATGTTTATTTCAGCTTTCGGGGACTGTTGTACGGGTTTTGACTTGTGGCACATTGAGTAGTTCAGACTGTCGGTTACGCCAACACAGGACCACAGGCGAGTACAGTTTATTGTCTGCATTTCGATATTGATCTTCACTATATTTCATTGATTGGCCATTGATTATGTGATTTTATATTCTATTATAAATTGTTGAGTCGGGAATGTGAAGTACCAACGATGATCTGACCTTAGACAGTGTAGACAGTAATTTATTATTGCAAAGTAGACAGTGTAGACAGTGATTTATTATTGCAAAGTAGACATATAGACAGTGATTTATTATTGCAATTAGACAGTATAAACAGTGATTTATTATTTCAAAGTATACCATGTTTCTTTATTGTATTATTTGCTATAGACAGTGTAACTTTATACAATGTAGACAGTGTAATTTAGACAGTGTAGATAGTGTAACTTTAGACAGTGTAACTTTAGACAGTGTCGTGTAATTGTCCCGAGACCGATCACATATCAAAGGTACTTCTACGATTGGGAAGGTATTTTGTTTATTTATTTGTTACTGATTTTCTGTTTTACTGTTTATTTTCAAAACTCATGATTGATGTCTAACCTTTGTTTTATAGTCATTTTCTTTATTTGAAATTGTATTCAGTGAATTGTGCTCGTTCCATTCCTGACTGGAAACTAACATTTTTCAGGTTAGCCGTGAATTTACTTAGCATGGGAGATACGGTGTACTTGCAGACAAAAGCCTAGAGACTAGCTAGTTAGCTGAGTCGTAGTCATTTCAATATTTGTACAAGTTTATATTTTCCTACAAATGTAAAACTTGTGAATATTGTAAGTTAAATTATTTATGTGAATGAGCATTATTTGTGATTTTGATCTTCATGGCAGTGACAACGTTCTACCGCCGACACTGCGGCGTAGGCTGGCTTGGACACGTTTCGTATCCGTTTTAAAAAAAAGGGTGCGGGTCGTGACACTGACCTATTGCCACTCCATGGGGAATCTGCCAAAAGAGGATGCACTGCTCACGAGTCTATTTGTTGGAGCATTGAAGGGGGTAGCCTATGAATAGTATTGTAGTCTCCTTGATAACTGTGTATCTTCCTTCAAAGATCTAAAACATCTCTTTTTTTTTATTCTATGACAGTGGAAAGGACATGACCATGTCTTCCCTTATGGAGATCACCCAGAAGGAGAAAGAGACCGTTTGAGCCTATATCAAGCACTTTCGTCAAGCGTGCCTAAGGCTACCTTCTGGCATCCCTGAACCTGTGTTAATGGTTTCCTGTCGGAGAAACATGACGCCGGTAGTTAATCTTTGGGCCGACTCCACCCAATACACAGACTGGACTGCTCTCATTATCGGTGCTGAAAGTGCCGAGATGAAAGCTCGTAATGCTCGTCTTCTGGGAGTCAGTTTCCCTGTATCCGGCGATAAAGGGAAACGCTTCGCCAACAGCAACAATAGTGGCCACGAGCCTAAGGAAAAGCATGCATTGACTGTCAATACTTCCAAAGGTGCGGCTGCTCCTACCCAGAAGCAACCAATCGCACCAAGACAGAAGGAGGTCTATACCTTCAATGATGAATACACTCTGCAGCTCTTTGAGGTGCTCATGCAAGGCGATAAGATCAAATTGCCTGATCCTAAGCGCCCCGATAAGGTCGGCAGGGTTGGTGACCCGAAGTATTGTCACTACCATGGGTTCGTCGGATATCCGACACAAGACTGTTACTTACTGAAGATCTTCATCCAACGCATGATCAATGTGAACATCCTCTCTCTTGATTAAGAGGATAAGACAATTTCAGTAAATATGGTGTCTCTTCAGTTTGGCACCCTGCCGCCAACTGAGACTCAAGATGGCATCATCCCCATCCCAGAGGCAACAATAGAGGTAACCAACCTTCCTCCAACTCGTGACAACGTGAGTGAGCTGGTGCCACTTATTATGTGGGTTCCCCAGATCTAGCTCTGGAACTGATTCAGCCGGTGGTCCATTCTACCACCAAAAGCAAAGGCAAAAAGATCAAGTCTTGCCGAATGGTCACTTCCTCCTCAGAAGAGGGCTTGTCGGTAACTACAAGGTCAAAGCAGAACGCTAAACAAGAGGAGGTTCCAGCTGAAGAAGCACCCCCCGCTGCTACAGGGGAGAGTCCATCCCAACCTCCAGCAGCTGACAAACAAAAGCAAAAGGAGGATCATTTTGACAAGCCTCTACAAAAATATGGTGCTTCGAGGTTGACTAAACCCCATAACTTCGACATATTGGCTCAGTTAGCTAATACTCTGGCTCAGCTATCCCTGTTTGAGCGTTTCCGTTCTCCAAAGATACTCGGAATGCTCTATATGAAGTATTGAAAGATGCTGAGTCTTTCATAAGCCAGGTCCCACAACCTGAAGAGGACAGCCACATGTCCACATTGTCATAGTATGGAGGAAATCATCTCCAACATTACTTTCACTTAGCAGGACATGCTACTCAAGAATAACAGACACAACAGGCCGTTGTATTACATATGGTACATTGGTGCCATCAAGGTGGATCGAATACAAATTGATTCGGGGTCTTCCCTCAGCATCCCTCGGACTCTGCTCCAAACTTTGGGGATACCAATGCATCGGCTGACAGTGTCCAATAATACAATTAGCGGTTTCAATGCCGGTAAAAGTAATCCCATGGACAAGATCCGTCTGAAGTGCCACATTGGCGATCTCCAGACAGAGGTGACCTGCTATGTCATCGATGTCGACATCTCCTACAATGTCTTGCTGGGACGTCCGTAGAAACACGATTACTTGGTCCTGTCGTCCACTCTCCACTAGTGCGTAAAATATCTAGCTGGCAACGGTTCGTCAGGATGGAGTTCGCTGATGTCGATCCCTTCAGAGGAATCGAAGCATTCTTTACCGATTCCTATCTATACAAGACAGTCCACTTGGATGACGAGGCAACAATGCTGACGATTAAGCAGAGGCCGAAGAAGAAGTCGAAGTAGTGACTAAAGCGCCATTGAGGGTACGGCTCAAGAGGAAACCCCCACAGATGTCAGCTCCCCTCGTAGCTAAGCTGCGTAGGAAGGCTCTGGCTACAATGGTTATCAAACTCCCAGGTAGAGTTCAGGGACCTATCAGAGTCAGACTCCCGAGAAGGTCTCCAAAAACTCCATCTGCTAAGACGTCAGCACCAATAGTGGCCAAGATACGGCAAAAGGCCCCTCCATCTCCTCCGAAGGCTGTCCCGGTTCTGACAGATGAAGAACTAGGATGTTACATATCTGCCAATATTGAGGCACCCTCTATGATGATTAATTTTTCGGAACAAAATCCCGTATTATGTCAATAAAATGCTATCTTTGAACTACTCTAATCTTCAACATTTGAATGCTATGTATACTCTAGATAATGCCTTAGTATCGCTACAAACACAAGTAACAAATATCAACAATATAAATCGGGTCGTCCCATACCGAAGAGTTTGTTATATAGTTCTACCCCGGAACAAGGACGAAAAACCTATCATCTTTTACAAAATGGAACGTCATCAAGACCTTCCACCAGCTGAGCCAGAGCCTGATACTGGTAGAATGTAGATATACCATTACACTGATCAAGCAAAGTATCTTATCCAAAAGATGGATTACAACTTGAATAGAAGTAAAGGCTTGAATTATGGCAAAGGTCGATGTCTTCCCTTACGACTCCCTGTTCCAAAGGGGAAGCCACAAGATTACTACCACCGCACTCGACGGAGGGTGGGCTACGTTATGCCTTTGATAACCGTAGAGAATTCGAAAACTGAGACTGGGATGCAGTCTCACTCATCTGAAGCTTCAACTTGGGACTCCAATACTAGCATCGGCCTAATATTTAGGAAGGTGTTGTCGTCTAATATGAAGTCTGCACATCTTTCAGAAGAAAACGATGACCAAATATCAGAATTCTTCGGAAGAACCTTGGGCTCAATGCCTAGGATCTCAATGGGAATCACGTTTCGAGTAACACGAGCCTCTCACAGAAGATGAAGTAGAACAAATTGGCTTAGGGGATGAATCCTCGCCCAAACCCATCTTCATAAGCAAAAGCCTGACGAGAAAAGATCAAAAATCCTTGGTACAACTAAGAATACATCGACATCTTCGCTTGGAGCTACAAAGATATGCCAGGATTGGACCCCGAAGTCGTATTGCACAAACTTAACATCTTACCTAATGTTAAACCTGTTAAGCAGCAACAGTGACGCTTTCATCCCAATATTATGGATGCCATTAAGAAAGAAGTGGATAAACTCATAATGAGTGGTTCATTTGTGAAAACAACACCTTGACTGGGTAGCCAACATCGTTCCCGTTATTAAAAAGAACAGGAAAATCTGAATCTGCATAGACTTACGGGACCTTAACTCCGCCTGTCCGAAAGATGAGTTTTCCCTTCCAATCACCGACGTGATGATCGGTAACACTGTGGCTTTGAACGTATATCCTTCATGGATTGATATTCAGGCTACAATCAGATCAAGATGTTCCCGGATGACGAGAAGTACAGTCTTTCAGAACTCTAAAGGGGTTTTTCTGTTACACAGTGATGTGCTTTTGGATGAAAAATGTAGGTGCAACATACCAACGAGCTATGGACACTATTTTTTGTAAATACCTTCACAAAATAGTCAAATTTTATGTTGATGACATTGCTGTTAAAGTCATCGATGAGGCGATCACCTGCAAGATCTAAGGACAGTCTTCGATCTCATGCGGACATCAACTAAAGATGAACCCAACTAAATCCTTTTTCGGATTTCCAGCAGCAAATTGCTGGGCTTATTATCACAACAAAGGGTATCCACATCGACCCAGACAAAACCAAGGCTATCCTTGACATGAACTTCGGGGTTTACAAGGACGTTTGGCATATGAGAAGATTTATAGAAAAACTTTCTAGACGATGCCAACCCTTCACCAAGCTTATGAAGAAGGGGGTTTCCTATGTCTGGACCAACGAATGTCAAAAAACATTCAACGACATCAAAGCTTATCTCACAAACCCTCCAGTTCTGGTAGCACCAGTTGTGGGTAAACCTTTCCTACTCCATGTCTGCGCAATGGACCATTCTCTCGGTGCCTTGCTGGCTCAGAATAGTGATACGGGCTATGAGAGGCCATCTACTACCTAAGCAGGACGATGATTGGGGCCGAACTTTGATACAATCCCGTCGAAAAGAGTGCCTAACTTTGGTCTTTGCAACACAAAAGACTTGTCACTATGTTGGAGACGATTCATGTCATCATCCGAGTCAATCCACTAATGGTCCTCATGACGAAGCTAGAAGCGCTAAACTCTCGATTAGCTACGTGGGCAATACTATTATCGCCATACGATATGGTATTTGTTTTCTAAAAAGTTGTCGAGGGCTGAGCACTTGTCGACTTCTTAGCCGCACGTCTGATACCGAAAACATCTAAACTCTATGAGGACATCCCAGACGAGGGTTGGAATCCAATATCATCGAAGAGAACTCTGTCTTACGGATGTTTTTTGATGGTGCCTCAGGAATAGGCCCTAAGGGCCAGATCGTCGCAGGAGTGGGGATGGTCTTGGTCTCTCCAGACAATTTGGTCATCCAGCGAGCTTACTCTCACAGACGTGCTCCAATAATATGGCAAAGTACAATGCTTTTATTATCGGGCTCTAGTTAGCTAGACAACTGTGGGTTGAATACTTGGAGTCCTATGGCGATTCAAAACTCATCGTCAATCAAGTTCAAGGGCAGTACGAAGTTCGTCACGAAGACCTGCGCCCCTACCATAAGGCAGCCTTGGACATCATCTCTGGTTTCTCCAAGTTTTTTATGGAACATGTGCCTCGGCTACAAAATCTAGAGGTCGACGCTATGGCTGGTCTCACTGCCTCCTTGGTGGCACACCTTAGGACCCAACACTTCATCACGGTGATTGGCCGGGAATTGGTGTGCCACAAAAATAATTTATATGTGTCAAAACCATGCTATGCCAATAGACATCGGTGTTAACGTCCCAGACTAGAAATTTTTGCTTATAGACTTTGCAGCTTATGGAAAATTCCAGACGACCCGAAGGAAGCCGTGTCTGTCAAAAGATGCTCTCCTCGATTCTACTACGATACAGCTACCAAAATATTGTATCGTCGTTCATACAATAGGCTTCTTCTCTAATATTTATAAAACGAGAAGGTAACCAAAGCTCTCTGGAAAGCCCACAATGGTACCTGCGGGCCCATCAACATGGTCATAAGCTACATGATTGACTCCGATGCATAGGTTATTATTGGCCTACCATGATGGCAAACACGGTTGAGTAAGCCAAGAAATGTCGAGCGTGCCAATTGTACGCTGACTTCATCCAAACCTTCAGAGTTCTTATACACTACGGTCGCCTCTTGGTCATTTGAAGCCTGGGGTATGGACATAGTTGGATCGATTATCCCTTTGTCATCCAATAGGCATCGTTTTATTCTGGCAATCATCGACAACTTTTCTAAGTGGAAAAGCAGTACCTCTTTCAAAGGTAAGAGCTCAAAGGTGATCAACTTCATCAAGCATCACGTTATCTACCATTTCGGGGTACCCCGGAGGATCATCCACGGTCAATAATTCATAAGTCATGTGTTTAGCAATTCTATGATAAGAATTGCATCCAAACGTGACATCGACTGCTTAAAATCTGACAGTAAATTGATTGACCGAAGCCTTCAACAGACGCTCCTAAAAAAAGTCGTATAGTCTAACAAATAGGACTAGGACGAAAAGTTAGGCGAATGCCTTTGGGCCTACCGTACAACTGTCCGGACTTCGACGGGTAACACTCCATTTTTTTGGTGTATGGGAGCGAGGCAGTGCTTCTCTCAAAATCCAGATTCCCTCGCTGCGAGTGGCTATTACAAACCAGTTGACAAAGGAAGACAATCAACGTCATCGGTTGCAGGAGTTAGAGGTGCTTGACGAAAAATGCCTCTTGTCTCAACAGCGCATCGAGCTCTATCAGGCTAACATCTCTGAAACTTTCAACATGAAAGTCAAACAAAGAATTTTCAAGTGGGTGACCTTATCCTATCAGTCAGATGGCCAATGGTGATGACTCACAAAATAGTCGGGAAGTTCAAACTCGGGGCCCCTTCATCATAGAGACGGTGTGTACTCTAACGATGCCTACTGACTTGCAAAACCTAATGTGAACTTATTTATGATGCTAATCAATGACAATTCCTAAAAAAAAAACTGCGTTTGAAGTTTATCAACATGTCTACATCCCTAACAAGTATTCATGAATCCGACAACTGGGTTCACTCATCTCCTGATCATCGTATGTCTTTGGAACCCAGCTGCTCTAAGACATTCCTCACCATTTCCCTAGTAGAAAACATCCAAGTCCATATCACCTCTAAGTTGTTTACCATATCCCCATGGAGTCCTTCCTACCTCTGAGTAAGATAAATCTAAAAAAAGATTACCACGTCCACATTACCTCTGAATAAACATTCTCATCTAAGCAACCTCTGTGTTGCAATACTTCATACATAGAATATCCACGCCCTGGTTACCTCTAAATTGTCCCTATGTTCCCTCCCAGAATCCATTATTACCATGTTCATACAACCTCTGAGTAAGAAAATTCTACCACAAAACCCATTTTTACCACGTCTACATTACTTTGAGTAAACATGTTGGTCACCTAAATTTTCATCATCTCAACTTATCACCTGTACCTAAAACCAAGGTGCATTAAAGATGCTAAGTCCACAAAGTCCCATAAAGTTTCATGACAAAATGAACAAACAAAAAAGTTTTTTTAATTTTTCCTTCTTATAAAAAGGAAAGATGGACTACATTTTCAAAATAAGCAACAAAAGGAAAAACATAAAGAAGAACAAAAGCTAAGGATCAGCACAACTCGTCGATACGATGCTTTAAAGCTTCTGCCAGGGGTTGGAAATTTACCAAAACATGGTGCTCAGCTTCGTGGTGCCTTGCCTCATCGTCTTCGAAGGCGACAATGCCTACATGTTGGGCATCCAACATTATCTTCTTCTTGAACAGGTCGGCCACGTTTCGAGTAAGTTCTGCCGCTTTATTTTAAGCGTGATTGCTCGGTTGTCTTCCTTTCAGAGTCAGCCAGGAGTTGATATAATGCCCCAGTCCCAAAATAAGTAGGATTAGGTATATAGACATCCAGCCGTATAATAAATATACGTAAGCTATAAAATATAGTATAACCATGACAACTAATCTCATTCACAAAATAAAAGACTAAAGATATCATAAATCGACTATGAATTATCATTTTATAAGTCGTTGGACGGAGACAAATCCACTACTAACTATTTTAAACGAGAAGAAATAAATACAAAAGAATTTGTAAAGTAGCAAAGACGACCTAAGAGCAATCATCTTCGATAAATAGGGGAGATCTCGACTTTGGCTAGAACAACTGTGAAATGTCACAAAGCACAACTTAATCACCAGGTCCTCAGAGGGACGTAACAAGATACAAGAAAAACATGCCATAAACTGAATTAAAGTGCTCAATAATAATTCAGACCATAACATGGTTATGTCATCAAAGCAGTGAACCACACCTACAACCAAACAAGTTCAAGGTGTGACAAACTAGTCCGCGATAAAATACTATTCGAAGTCATGGTCAGGCTAAGTACATAAACTAAAAGTACCTATACCTAACAGATAAGGTCATCTAACCACTCTTGGTGTATACAATCGAGAATAGTACATGGTTGCGTAACCTCCAAGTCAAGTCAAGATAAAAGTACCTCAGTAGTGAGTCTAACTATATACCATTCCTCAGTATCGAGCGAGTCTATAGCATATAGTCTACCTATAGTTCCTTAGCGAGCGAGGTCTACGATAGATAGGAAGGAGGTCAGCGTCTAGTTGTATTCTCCCCACCCAATGTTCTAACTCTAACAACTACTAGTCTTCTATCATGCAATCCTATTAGTAGTTATCGCCTAACACTCGTCCTATATGTACCGCTGGCCAGTTAATACACAATCCGAGATCTATATGCGACTCATGACTCGTGGCATACATGTGTCAAGGCCAATGAATACAGGTAGTCTCTTAACTCTAGGTTTAATAAGCAAGAAATAATTAAGTAGCAGAAAATAGAAGTAGACAGTAGAAATGCTCTATAACAATGTAGCACAATTTATCTTACAAAAAAGTAATAATAATAATAAATGCATGCAGTATAATGAGCAAAGTAAATAAACAGTAATGGTAAGGTATCTTGCTTGGTGTGACGCTTGGTATGGTGCGATGATCCGACAAGTCCTAATTTGTCCGATAACTATGGTCATTGCGAAAGGGTCCAAATTTACGAGAAAAATAAAGTGTATGATTAGACACAATCAATGGAGATAACTGGGGAGAATTTTGTGGAAACAGATACATATACTATATTTATAATAATTTTACATAAATACTTGATAATATATTATATAAACAATTTGGAAGAATAAATTTGTATTAGTCAAATCTATGTCTATAAATATTTTAAAAAATCGAAAATCAGTTTTAGGCTAAATTCTAAGTTCGTAAAAATATAAATTTATAGATAGGAAACTATTAGAATAATATTCAAAAAGATACTAGAAATATTTATAATCAGAAAGCTACATTTGAATATAATATATTATATATATATATATATATATATATATATATATATATGTCCAAGTGGCCATAGCCCGTTGGGAACGGTGGAGCACCCCGGCGCAGTGGCGGGGTTCGAGCCCCCTTGGAGGCATGCCTCCAAACACCATTAGGAAGTGGACACCCTCAAATATATATAAATATATATATATATATATATATATAATTATATATATATATATATAATATATAAATAATAATAATAATATAATAATAATATAATAAAATAATAATAATAATAATAATAATAATAATAAATATAATTAATTAATAATAATATATAACGCTCTGACTTCATGACTTCCGCTCTGACCCCCCTTCTCCCTTTCTTCGCGTCCGTGGACCGCCGCCCGCCGGATGTAGCCGGTCCTCGGCTCTGTCCCCTCCCGGATGTCGCCTGCTCGCCCCCGTCCCCGTCGCAGTTCCTCCCGTCGGCCTCGATGTCGTGCTTCTCCTCGGGCTTCCAAGCGCCACCGCCGGGGGGCTCCGCGTCACCTCCGGTGCGCCCACCGCCGCTCTCTCATCAGGGGTCCCGATTCCTTCCTCGATCCAGGTCGACTCAGCTGCGGACCCTCCCCCCTCCCTTCTCGGTGCTCTCTATCATCCTCCTCGCCTTGGACTGTCGCCCAGCTCCAGTTAGTCGGTCGAGGTCCGTCCTCGACGGCAGCTCAGGCTCCCAGCCTTGGCGTGGCTCTGTCCGGGACCGAGCTCCTCCCCAGCCCTCGCGACGTGGCACTCCCCTCCCCCCCTCCGGATTTTCGAAATTTAAAATTTGTAATCCATCCCTCAGCTTGGTCGAATCGGGTCCATGCGCCCATCAGCGGGCTATGCGCCTCGATCTCAGCCTTTGGCATGCGCCTATTGCCCAGGCCATGTGCCCCTAGAGCCTCTGCCATGTGCCCTCTTCAAGGGTCTGCGCCTCCCCAACTCGCTTTCCCTCTTGGTTGTACGAGGGTTAGCCCATGGCCTGCTCTCGCTCGCCCGGAGCCCTCTATCCCTGTGGTGTTCAGCCTCTGCGCCCTTGCAACGTCCTCTGGGGGCCCTTACACCGGCCAGAGAGTGGTTCCAGGCGGCTCTCCGGACCAGCCTGCGCCGGCTTCATCACCTATGCGCCTTGCTTCCCTCCTCCAGTCCCTCTGTGAGCCACGGCCCCGGCCTATGCCCACCGTTTCTACAGCCCGCTCCACCCCCCATCCCTCTGGTCGCTCCCGGTTCAGGAGCACCATGCCCGTTTCCAGCACGCGCCCGCTCAGATCTCTCTGGCCGTCGTCGGGTCTAGCGGCGTATCTGGCCCAATCCATCTCCTTCCGCTTCCTCAGCCGCGGAGGTTGCTCTCTTCTCTGGGTCCTCCCTGCTGCGCTATGTTCCTGTTGCGATCCTAGACCCAGCTGCCCCTCCGCTCCTCCCCCACTGTCTCCGGTAGCGCGCTGCTCGGCTCGGCCACGGCCCATGGCTCTCCTCCTCCTGTCGGCCCCTCCTCTTCAACGACATCGGTCTCTCAACCCCCATCCCGGGGTTCTCCCCGCGTTCTCGTTCACCGATAGTGAGGCCCGATCGTGCAGCCCAGATAGTGCCTATCCTCCCCGACATCCCACTCTCAGAGATCCTTTATGATCCCCCGAAGGGCAGGCCGATCTCCATCCCTTTCTCCGAAGCCGACCTGTCCAGCCTTCACCAGCGTTTCACCTTCTCCTTTGTGCTTCAGTTCTCTTCAGGGTGTCCCAAACTCGCCAGAGTACAAGAATGCATAGCCAAATGGCCCTCCAGGGGCATACAGAGTCGCCCCACTGGACCCTAAAAATATTCTGCTTCTATTTCATCGGAAGAAGACCAGAGGATAGCCCTGACTCATAGCACCAGCAAGGTGGATTCTAAAACCATGACATCGTCAGATGGTTTCAGGCCCTCAACACCACAAAAGACTCTCCAATTGTGGCAGCCTGGGTCACCCTCCTCAACCCTCCTCTCACCTGCTTCATTCCTGCGGCTCTCAAAAGAATAGTCAACTCGTTTGGCACATCGTAGCCATGGCAGAAGAGACCCGGAGCATCACCAGAGCTAACTACGCGAAAGTCTGCGTGAAACTTGACATCTCCAAAGAACTTCCCAAATCCATCAATATTAAGCTAGGTAAAAAATCCACATCCAACCCCTCATCTATGACAACAACATCCTTTTCTGCAATCATGCCACATCAGAGGACACCTCACTAAGTTCTGTTACAAAGCCCATCCAGAATTGAGGCAAAAGAAATATCCGGCCACCAAGGAACTCCCCAAGCAAAAGAACCCAGAAAAATCACACACCAACCAACCACCCTAAAACTCCCACCTCAGATTCGAAGAAAGTCCAGCCTCGCCCTGGACAACCATCACCCCCCACCTGTTCTCCATCCAATCGCCATCGGACCGAACCCTATAACCACACCAACATTCGATGCGCTTATCTCGGAATCCATGGCGGGACGAAGCCCCAGAGAACCAATCCATCACCATCATAACACATCGTCCGCCAAACCAACAACCAACTCAGCTGAGCACACCCCCCTCCCATATCAGCGAGGCCAGTCACAGAACAATCCCAAGCTCAAGGGTACCCAGTTCAGAGGAGGACATATCGATAGCTGCCCATCCAGAGATTGATTCCCTCCTTCCGAAACACGACCAGACAACGCCAGAGCTGAACTGTTCCCTTCTGACCAAGAGGTAGCAGAAAGAATGTGCCAAGCTGTGGAAGCAGGCTTTCTGGACCCCGACAACCCCATGAGTGCTCTCGCAGAATTGGATGGATCGATTGGATCTGAGGACGCCAGGATTGACGCCAGACAATAGACTCCGGAACTAGTCCTCTGGTCCCACCCGGGACAGCCCCCACCACCTCGGAGCTACCAACAACATCCCAAAAACTCCACAACACAAAACAAAACAAACAAGGACAATATTCGACTAGGACCACGCGATCCGCCTCGAAGCTCCAAAACCCAGACCCCCTCCTACTCCAATGCTTAACATCCTTTCATAGAATGTGAGCATCGCCAAAACCGACGCTGAACAGAATCCTCATCATCAAAAAATCTCACCAAATTGACATTTTAGTGATCATTGAAACCAAACTACCACAAAAGAGAATCAAAGGTATCGGACTCCACCTGGGATTCCAGGACGCTGTGGCTGGTAGTCACGACTCTGGATTTTTCTCGGCTCCCGGCCCAAGTTTGGCACATAACAAGGCTCGAGACAAGCCCTTTCGTACTGGTGGAGCACCCGGACCTCCCATCCCGGTCCCTCTCTCCGCAGTCCATGTAATGCCCCTCTCCGTGCGGGGCATTTGGTTGGCTTGTTGGATGGGATCAGAATGTTGCACCGTAACTTATGTTGGAGATCAGGAGAATGAGACTGATGTAGTCTTTCTTAGCTGGCTAGACGGAATGGGTATTGGAATGTGGCTTGCTGGTGGAGCTACGCTTAGTAGGATTGGAGCAAGAAGACCGTTTACAAGGCAAGGGAACTGTCCTTTCTCCTTATTCCTGCATGCGTAATAAATGGAATAACATGATGCTAGGATTGTCCCTAAATATCCTATATTTTAGTTGCTGAATAATAGAGATGCCTATGCTGAGAATATTGAAATGTACAACACATGATCCTTGAACTGCCGAATGAATCACCCTTGAACTGCTAATATGACTTGATGCCTGAGAATGAGTTTATAACATGTCCCTTATGTTATTGCTGCTGAAACAGTAAAACACTTAAGTAATGAGATGCTGCATGAATGATATATGAGAAATGAACTGGATATGCTATTATCACAAAGAAATGAATGAAATACCTCAATTATGACCTTCTGCAAACTATTGCTGTTGCCTGTGTCCTTATAAGCAATGAAAGAAAGAATACTGTCCATATATGAATGAAATGCTGTAGGTCTTATCGAGATGAATGAAATATTATTTGTTCCTCTTAGAAAGGAATAAAATGATAATGTGAGGCTTGGGATCGTTGAGATCACCAAGTGAACATGTGGTAATATTGGAAAGATGAGATAATGAAATGTTGCCTTTACCTATCTTAATATTTTATCAAGCGACTTTGAACACGATCGAGTCGGACACGCATTCGTATGATCATGGGCAAACTTGTATACGAGGTATTGTTTCCTCGGACGGTTCCTAGGGCCCTGGGGACCGATTCGGTCTAGGAGGAAATGCAGCATGCTTTGGTGGCATGATTGGTATCGAGACTTCATTTCGGGCTTGCAACCGGGTGGATGGTACGTCGATACCCTTGAAGTCCTATATACAAGTCCTTAAATGGTGCACAGCACCAGTGGTCATGTAGTCAGGATGCATGCTAATAAATGTTTTGTGCAGACAGAGTAAGTACATCATAATATCCTGTATTCTTATGCAGGTATGCGGAGTCAGGTATTGGTAAGAAATCACTTAAATATGATAAATGTAATATATGTTGGTTAAATGGTCTGATTAATCATGCTAAACAAGACAATGTTATGATGTTGCCTTGCTATGAAACTGCTTAAACATAACTCACATGCTAAGTGATGCCTTCTATGAGAATTGTCATAACATGTTCAAGATGTTAGAACCAATGATGCCTTTTCATGATAACACCCAGTATGCTTTAAGGATGCCTTTACATAAATGCTACTAAGAATATGTTTACATGCTTCACTATGATTATTGTCCATGAACTGTAAACTGATACTAGACCCCAAATAGAAAGATCATTCTATTAATGTTTGCTAAAATTGATCACTATATGTTGGTTTAGGCGAGTGGGTTGGATTCTGCTCGCCAGTACATAGATGATGTGCTGACCCACATTTTGTGGGCAGGTACTTGTGCTTGGGATGTTCTACACACGAAGATTAGCTTGATGGATCCTGCGGCATCGAAGATTTATTGGACATACATAAGCTCTCCTTGTACAAGATGGTCTTCTATTTATAAAGGGCATAATATATGGAACATTGTAATCAATGATACCAGTGAGTTGTAAGCCAAGTCGGTATATCGAGTTGTAATCCAATGTATCCAAGTATCAAATGTAAGCTGTATAGCATTGTTCAGTTGGCTTCCAATGTAAAGTGAGATGTGTTGTAAGCATTGTATTTCAATACAAGTCTTGTACTCTTCTTCAATCTAAAAAGAAAGTTATATATCTCTGTGTGACTTCAAGTTATCCTTTTATCTTCGCTGCTATAAAAAAGTGATATATTTCTATTCAATCAGAAAGATTGTCCCCATTAACTTTAATTTGTCTGCTTCTGCCGCTGCAATGTATTCCTATTTGAAGATTATCGATTATGTACCATTTTGCCTTACAAGTGCAATACCAGACTGTACAGCATCACGCCCAAGCGAGGATGATCGATTCCAAGAGATAAAATATGTGAATAAATGACTCTATGAATCGGGACGTGACAAATTGGTATCAAAGCACGGCTTTACGTCCTTGGTATCTTCTTTGATTCTTTAAATCAAAGTTGTATCGACGATTAACCAAAGTTGCTTCTGCGATCACTCAACGTTGCTTCCGAGGTTAAATCAAAGATGGCTTTCGCGATTATGTGTCGTTTTCTGCAATCATCCTATGTTGTTTGTGTCTAAAAGTTCGTCGACCGTCTTGGCTGCTCACTGGATGTTCCATATAATAAGTCTATATATATTGTGATGCCCCTAAATGAATGATTATTGTTGGTTTGGACACAAATAACCCAACAATGACTCGATGCCATAGTATGCTATAGTATGAATGCTGCTTGGGATTGTGGGAATAAAGAAAAGTGGCTATCTATGCTGTAACAAGTTGAGAATTACATGTGATGTTGGGAAAGAATTGGGAACGAAACCATGGATGGATGAGTTCAACGGAATTACTGAGTTGACTCATGTGTGTTGGCCTTGAGAATTTGAGATCCTAAGAATGTGGCTTGTGATATTAAGACCCCAAGATGTGGCTGTGTTGAATCATTATAGATCATGAAAGTCTGGAATAGAATTGAGTTGGTATTGTTTAAGGATGGCTTCGTCTCTGACTGGTATTGCCTCTACTACCTCAGAACGAGATATATGTTGACCCTTTTCCATAGGATAGCAATGGGACTATCTGCGGGTACTGAGTAGTGCCGAGACTTAGCTCATGTATGTTACTTGAGGACTCGAGTGCCCCTTGACGGAGATGTTATGCTGGAAAGCAAGATTTCTAGAAATTGTAACTGGTGGCTTAGTTAGAAATTATTAGTCAAGTGATGCTCAGACTAGTAAGACAGCTAGTATGCTATGGGTAAATGGATTTGGCTAGAGAATGTTGTGGCTTAGAACATCTGAATGTTGACTCGATTGGTTGGATGTAAATCAAATATGGCTAATACAAAGTTGGTTGCGTAGCTGAAAGTTTTAGAAATATTGTCGGTGAATCAAAGGAATATTAGAGATCTGTGCTTTGACCCTAAGGTGTAATAGATGTTAATCCATCTTGATCACCAAAGGAGTCGTTGTCTATGTGCATGTATGCTGAGGAATTTAATGGATTAGAGAAAGTAACAAGTAGCCACCATGAATATTTGTGTTGCATAAAGAATGGTTAGTTGATACATGAATTGTCGGATTGAATGAAATGAACTACTCGACCCTTGCTGCATGAGATTTAAGAATTCTCATAAGATAGTTGATGATTGAGAAATGAATGGGATTGAGAAATTACAAACGGTTGGATAATGTCGGTATATGTGACTGTTGGTTGGGGATATAGATTGTTGGCTTATGAATTAGTGGTGTGACTTCGCCATACAGACGACGAATAGTATGATTCCATAGCTATGTTAAGACTACAGGAATCGATAACCCTTGAATAATTAGCCTTAGCTTATGGGTTCGTGTGGGTACAAAGAAATTGAATAGAAATTGAATCATTGGGAATTTGATTATTAGAACGATGAGAATCGTATGTCGGGTTGAAATTGACCGTAATGTTGATAAATCGATCTTAGTCGATCGTTGGGTAAGTCTAGAATGAGCCTCTGTGGGAATTATTTCCTTGAGGATCCCTGGATAGATAGACTTGACCCTAGCGAGCAGTTGAGGACTTACCAATTGTTGGCATAGCTGACAATGGCGATTAGTTATTCAGACTAAGTTGATACCCATAGGTTTGGGTAGAGCTCCTTAGAACTTTTGGTTGCTTGTTGGCCCTGAGAAAAAGAAACTAGTATAACCCTAGTAGCCGTCCACTCTAGGGAAGTCACCTGAATGATTAGGTATGGCTGTCGGTATAGCTAACCATTGAGACTGGACCGAATAATAGGTGGCCGTTGGCGACCATAGAATGACCTTGTGGCATTGAACGAGAGATGGTGATGAGTACGACCTAAGAATGATATGTTGTATGTATATGCTTCAATATGAACCTTAGAGATGTTTGACCCTTGAGGATTATGTGTCGGCCTATAACGGGACTAGAATCGTGGGATGAGACTTGAGTTGTATGTATCGAGTAGTGAATTATTCTATGAGATAGAATTGACTGCTCATGACGGGAATGTTGGATCGGTATCTATAGTTGGGTAGCTGGGTTAACCTTGACTGTTGCATTGAATTATACCCTGACTTGATTAATCGATAGTAGGTGACGTCGGATTGTACCTTTTAGAAAAGATGAATTGCCTCGGTATTTTTGTGGGATGGAATATGATTACATGTTGTAAACTCTTGATATGATTGGCTCTATGTTAGACCCTTGACCGAATGTTGGAATATTATGTTGGATAGAGAGCTTACCCGAGTGGTCCCTGATGTTAAGTGTTGTGGTCTGGAAGATAGTAATTGTGGCAAAGTGAATAAAGTGATAAGTCAATTGAAAGGATGCTAAGTCGAATTTGGAAAAGAGAGTTATATTGTGGCTTATCGAATAGTACTAACATGAAAGTTGGCTGAAGTACATATGTTTTAGGGACGCCTAAAATAGTGTATAGATCCAACCGAAGTGATAGGTGTGACTGAGATATTATGAATTATCGCACTTGCTGGACTTTGGCTGAAATGCATATGTTTTGGAGATGCCTAAAATATGTATATGGATCCAAATGAAGTGATACATTGCGACCAAGATAGAAATGCAAGGAAAATATGGGGAATCAATAAGAAGTAATGGAAAAAGAGATAGACAGATCGAGTTGATGAATTAAAATAGTACAGTTGGATAGCTTTTGAGGACCGAGTGTGCTGAAATGAATATTGAATTGAAGCTGAATGAGTAACTCATTGTGATTAAGTGAATCTAGTAGATGAGTTGTTTTCTTAAGTTTCGAGGATAAAACTTTTTCTGAGTGGTATATTATGTAATGCCCCGCTCCGCACGGGGCATTTGGTTGGCTTGTTGGATGAGATCAGAATATTGGACCGTGAATGTTGAGTCGTAGGAGAATTGAGACTGATACAGTCTTTCTTAGCTGGCTAGACGGAATGGGTATTAGAACGTGGCTCGCTGGTAGAGCTACGCTTAGTAGGATTGGAGCAAGAAGACCGTTATGTAAGGCAAGTGGAACTGTCCTCCTTTCTCCTTATTCCTGCATGCGTAATAAATAGAATAACATGATGCTGGATTGTCCCTAATGTCCCATGTTTTAGTTGCTGAATAATAGAGAGCCTATGATGAGAATTATTGAAATGTACAACACATGATCCTTGAACTGCCGAATGAATCACCCTTGAATGCTAATGTGACTTGATGCCTGAGAATGAGTTTATAACATTGTTCCTTATGTTTATTGCTGCTGAAACAGTCAACTTAAGTAATGAGATGCTGCTTGAATGATACATGAGAAATGAACTGGATATGCTATTATCACAAAGAACTGATAAAATACCTCAAATTACACCTTCTACATAACTGTTGCTGTTGCCTGTGTCCTTATAAGCAATAAAAGAAATAATACTGTACTATGAAATGAATTGAAATGCTGCAGGTCCTATCGAGATGAATGAAATATTGTTTGGTTCTTCTTAGAAGGAATGAAATGATAAATGATGAGCTTGGGATTGAGATCACCAAGTGAACAGATGGTAATATTGGAAAGATGAGATAATAAAATATTGCCTTTACCTATCTAATATTTTACCATGCGACTTCGAATACGATCGAGTCGGACACACATTCACATGATCATGGGCAAACTTGTATACAAGGTATTGTTTTCCTCGGACGGTTCCTAGGGCCCTGGGGACGATTCGGCCTAGGAGGAAATGCAGCATGCTTTGGTGGCATGATTGGTATCGAGACATTCATTTCGGGCTTGCAACCAGGGTGAATGGTGCGTCGATACTTGAAGTCCTATATGGCAAGTCCTTAAATAGTCGCAGCACCAGTGGTCATGTAGTCAGGATGCATGCTAATGAATGTTTGTGCAGACAGAGTAAGTTATAATATCCTGTATTCTTATGCAGGTATCGGAGTCGGGTATGGTAAGAAATCACTTAAATGTGATAAATGCAATATTGTTGTGGTCTGCTTAATAATGCTAAACAAGACGATGTTATAATGTTGCCTTGCTATGAAACTGCCTAAACATAACTCACATGCTAAGTGATGCCTTCTATGAGAATTGTCATAACATGTTCAAGATGTTAGAACCAATGATGCCTTTTCATGATAACACCCAGTATGCTTTAAGGATGCCTTCACATAATGCTACTAAGAATATGTTTACATGCTTCACTATGATTATTGCCATGAACTGTAAACTGATGCTAGGCCCCAAATAGAAAGATCATTCTATTAAATGTTTGCTAAAATCGATCACTATATGTTGGTTTAGGCGAGGGGTTGGATTCTGCTCGCCAGTACATAGATGATGTGCTGACCCACGTTTTGTGGACATGTACTTGTGCTTGGATGTTCTACACACGAAGATTGGCTTGATGGATCCCGCGGTTCGAAGATTTGTTGGGCATACAGAAGCTCTCCTATACAAGATGATGTCTTCTGTTTATAAAGGGCATAATGTATGGAACATTTGTAATCAGTGATACCAGTGAGTTATAAGCCTAGTCGGTATATCGAGTTGTAATCCAATGCATAAGTATCAAATGTAAGCTGTTAGCTGTTCAGTTGGCTCCAATAAAGTGAGATGTGTTGTAAGCATTGTATTTCAATACAAGTCTTGTACTCTTCTTCAATTATCAATAAAAAGAATAAAGTTCTATATATCTCTGTGTGACTTCAAGTATCCTTTTATCTTCGCTGCTATAAAGAAGTGATGTATTTCTATTCAATCAGAAAGATTGTCCTTATTAACTTCAATTTGTCTGCTTCTGCCGCTGCAATGTGTTCCTATTTGAAGATTATCGATTATGTACCATCTTTGCCTTGTACAAGTGTATACCAGACTTATACGGCATCACGCCCAAGCGAGGATGATCGATTCCAATAGATAAATATGTGAATAAATGACTCTATGAATCGGGGCGTGACAGTCCACGGCAGCTGTGACATCTTAGAACGTAGACATCTTGGGACCATCTCTCTACCACCTTCTCCCCCACACCAATCTCCCGTGGTTGTGCATTGGAGATTTCAACACAATCTCTTCCAGCTCCGAGAAGCTTGGACGCCCGCCTCCACTCCCAGCCATGGAAGACTTCAACAACTTCATTTTCAATGCCAACTCACTCCCTACCCTTCTTCGGCAATGCTTTACCTGGTACAACATGCAGGAGGGAGCCCGTCATCAGTACTTCCGTCTGGACCGAGCTCTAATCAACGGCCCCTGGTCAGACATGACTCTCATATCCAACCTATCACACCTCAATACCACCGAATCGGACCACTCCCTCTGTTCATCGTCAGCAAGAATTTCCAGCACATCAAAAAACCTTTCCGATTTCTGAACTTCTGGAGACACCCCCCAATTCCAATGCGTTGTAACTAATGCCTGGAATTCGACTGACGACCCAGATCCCCTGATCCGAGTTGCGATCAACTTCGAGCCACCAGTTCGGCTCTATCCTCTTAGAGCAAAGTCGCCTTCGGGAACATCTTCCAGGCCATTAGAACCGCGGAGGATAACGTGACCAGATCCGAAGCCAGATTCGTCACGGATAGGTCTTCGGAGGCTAGGATGCCACTCAATATTTCCAGAGCTATTCTCAAATCTCGTCTGAAAGTAGAGACAAAATTCTGGAAGCAAAAAGCTAGATTAGCCTGGGATCTCGAGGGAGACCGCAACACAGACTTCTTCCACGCTGTGTTAAGGGGCGCAGACACCAACTCAACATCCACCGCATCGTCGATGAGAACGACATACTTCAGGACCATAAGAGTATCTAAGGAGGCCGCGGCGCAATTTACTCCATGCTCTTCGCCAAAGAGACCATCGTCAAGGACGACGAGCTTCTCTCAGAGATCCCTACATCATCACTGATAGCGAGAATGAACAACTGCTCACCCCCCGTCCGCAGAAGTCAAATTGGCTGTCTGGGCCATGAATGAACACAACGCTCCCGGTCCGGACGGGTTCCCGGAGCTTCTTCAGATGCTGGGACATCATCGCCCATGATTTGCTTCAAGCTGCCATCGCTTTCTTCCAAGGAGCCAGATATCCGAAATCTATTTCCAAGGCCAACCTTATCCTCATCCCCAAAAAAGACAACCCGGAGACATTCAGAGACTTTCGACCCACTAGCCTATGCAACTTCATCAACAAGATCATCTCGAAGATCATCGCCAACCGGATGACCGAGCTTCTCCCTAGGATCATTTTCGAAGAACAGAGTGGCTTCGTCAAGGGTTGGAACATCACCGACAACATCCTTCTTGCCCAAGAAATGGTCACCTGTATGAAATTCCCGGCCGAGGGGGGGGGGGCAATATTGCCATCAAGCTTGACATGGAGAAAGCTTACGACCGGCTGGACTGGCAATTCATGATATGGGTGTTTAGAGCTTTTGACTTCTCCGAACACTGGATTGACATCATCTTCAGATCGTCAGCAACTCCTGGTTCTTTACCGTGATTAACGGTCAAGCTGAGGGTTTATTTCCCTCCACTCGTGGAGTTCGCCAGGGAGATCCTCTGTCAGCCACCATCTTCATCATTGCCGTCGAAGCTCTTAGAAGAAACCTTAACAGCATGATCAACAACCCCAGTTCTACTATTTCCACACCACCACGGCTGCCCCATCATCTCGCACCTCGCCTTCGCAGATGATGTTCTTATTTTCTTCTCAGGCGATATCGGATCCGTTCAGGTGGTTCTCCGCACCCTGGAGAGATACGCCAAATGTTCCGGCCAGCGCATCAACAATACAAAAGTGTCATCTACACTCACAAAGCGGACAGGAATCACTCTGCCAGACTTGCCAACCTAACTTCTTTCAACATCGCATACCCTCTGTTCTTCTACCTAGGATGCCTACTGGTCTATGGCAGATCCAACTCGAGCATTTTTAACCTCTCGTGTCCTCCATCAGGAAGAAGATCGCGGGATGGCACAACGCCACCCGCTGGGGAAGATGGTTCTCTCCGATACGTGCTATCCTCCATCCCTATTCATATTCTGGCGGTCTGCGGCCCCCCAAGAAGGTCTTTTCTAAGATCGAAGCTCTCCTCACTAGCTTCTTTTGGGGCCAATGTCATGGCGAGGACAAGCATCACTGGGCCAGTGTGGTCCACGATGGCCAAACCCACCGACGAGGGCAGCCTAGGATTCAACAGATTGAGCACCTAGCGGCAGCTAGCTCTATAAAGTTATGGTGGAAGCAGCGCACGGACCTCTCTTCCTGGTCCAGGTTCATAAAGGCCAGATACTTCAGATTCGGCACCCTTCCTCAGCCTCAACGAACTGTCGATCGTCAGCCACCTGGAGGCGCATCTCTTGCAGTCGCGACATCGCTGAACCCCTTATCCGCCTGCAACTGGGCAACGATCAATCCTCGGTGAACCACGAACGCTGGGGGGACTCGCTTCTCGCGGCCCATAACCAGCCTAGCGAAAGATCAGAGACCTATGGGACACCAATGACGGTTGGATTTGAAACAAAGTCAAAGATTGGTTAGGTCTTGAGGCGGTAGAGAGTCTAGCAGCCGTCAACTTAAGGATCTCCGATGACCCGGATTCCCTTCGGTGGACCCTCAACCCCAGCGAGAAGTTCTCGCTTGCCTCTGCCAGGATTCTCGCTAGAGGGATCGGTGCGCCGTGCCCCATCATCGCCCCTTACTGGAAAACTTGTATTCCGTACAAATGGTCGATCTTGTTATGGAGAGCCCATAAACGTAAGCTCCCTACTGACCACTCCATCACCTCCTTCGGCTACAGCCTTGCATCGAGATGCCACTGTGTGCCTATCCCCAGACGGAATCGATCGAGCACGTCTTCCTATCCGGTGTCCTGGCTAAGCACTTTTGGACCAATATTAACACCAAGCTCCGGCAGAGTCACCATCCTGGGGGCTTCAACGATCTGCTTGCCCCTGGGGAGCTACCCACGCCCGTCAGATCGTCGCAGCCGCCGGTATTTAGGTTTTGTGGAAGAATAAAACAAGTATAGGTACGAGGGCCGTTCATTCCTCCCCCACCAGATCGTGCATGAAGCCCTTCGCCAGATCCATAGAGCACGGAGGCATTGCCCACACTCCGAGGACAGCCTTTGGTCCGCATTGGAATAGGACCCACCTCCCCGGCCACCGGTCGGTTTTGGTTTTGTGGTGGCGCGTGGCGCTCTTACTTGTATAGGCTTCAACATTTTTTCGCCTGATACTTCAATAAAGTTTATTTTCAAAAATAAAAAATAAAAATAAAAAAAATAATATATATATATATAGATATATATATATATATATATTATATATAATATATATAGATATATATATATATATAATATATATATATACCTCTCCCAAAATAATAATAGTATTAACAATAACACTAATAATAATAAAATAAAAATAAAAAATATTAATAATAGTATCTCCATATATTTTGTAAATACTAATAAGTATACTAAAACTAATATAAATAATTAATCAGTCACTGTAAGATAATAAAAAAATAATAATAATAAATGATACAATTAAATATAAATTTCAATCAGCTGTCTCCATTCGTTCTAGGCCCATGAAAGAGAGGGATAGTATAACATCAGAAGAAATAAAGAAAGATGAAGTAGAAATAGTGAGGGAGAAAGAAAGTCAGGGAGCGAGGAAGGTCGGGAAAGGGGAAGAGTGGCGAGAGAGAGAGATGAGCGGAGAGAAGAGGGACGAGAGTGGAGGGGTCAGCGATTGAGAGGGACGGAGGGTCTCGCGTGGGGTTTCCAGTGCGGTGGCCTGGTCGCTGAAGGAGGCACGGTGGCGCGGGAACCACCTCGACGATACGGGGCTCGTCGTGGCAAGGCGGGGTGGCTGCCGTAGAGGCGGTTACCAAGGCTGGGACGGGGGTGGACGCCGGCGGAGGTAAGTGGTGGTAGTGGTGATGGGTGTGTTGTTTTTTTGTGCGGTGGTCTGGCCTTGGGTTGGCCGGGTTTGGTCGCCAGGCTCGGTGGTTCC
Organism: Iris pallida; assembly: GCA_029216955.1. Taxonomy (NCBI): domain Eukaryota; kingdom Viridiplantae; phylum Streptophyta; class Magnoliopsida; order Asparagales; family Iridaceae; genus Iris; species Iris pallida. Next base: position 11,186,017 of record JANAVB010013397.1, read on the forward strand.
GACGCGGTGGAGGCTGCTGGACTTTGTAAAGAAGAGGGTATAGATAAGGCAGAGATGGTGATGGTGATGGATGATGTTTCGCGGAGGCATGGATCTATAAGGGGAACGGTCGGGGTCGAGGTAGCCAGGAGAGTTTGGCTGGGGTGATGGTGAAGAGTGTGGCAGAGGTGGTGGAGTTTGGGGACAGTGGTGGCGGTATTGGCCGTGGGGGTGATGACGATAATGCTGTGTGGGGGTTGGACAGGGGGCGGCGAGGCCAGGGATGGGATATGCCGGTGTATAGAGATGGGGGATAGAGGAGAGACGAAGATGGGTCGGACAGGGTGGATGTGTTCGGGTGTGGACACGAGAAAATTATGTATTTGTAATGAATACAATCTAGTGGAAAGACACCCGAGGTCGGACCCGAGAACGTCACGGCTGGCATGGAGGAATTTGGACATCGACACGGTGCATGATACTTTTGTGGAGATTTTTGGTGTATGAAATTACTATAGAAAAAGGGAAACAAGGCTCTCCTTATATAGGAGGTGAGGACTCCTAGTTGGATAAGGATTAGGATAGTTTAAATCCATTAGATAATTCACCATTAATTCAAATCAATTTAGGGAATTTCTGACTTTCATCTCCTAATTTAAACCAATTCAATCCAAATCCAATCTAGATATCATATCTTTAATTTAAAAGCTATTTAAAATAAAGTCAATAAAATCTTTTCCAATTTAAATCACCATAATTAATCAACATTAAATCAAACAATTTTCCAACATATCTTTAATCAATAATAAAATATATTTAATAATGAATTTCGAAAATCATAATAAATCTTTAAATATTTGAAATATCTTTTTATAAATAAATAAAACAGTTACAAATAGTTTTCAAAAAGTCAAAGTGGACATGAAATTAATTTCATGTAACTCGCACACAAATAGTGTATTTACATAAAATATTGTTTTCTAAATTACTACTTATATTTGTATAATAAAATAAAATAACTTTTTATAATAAAAAAAATAAAGTTTTGGCAAATCTCGACGCGATGCTTTTACAACTTTAAGTAAATAAATATTTATCACATTATTTTGAAAACTATCTTCTATATAAAGAAAATATGTTCATAAAACCTTTGTGTATATAAAAAATATACTACCTCGCATATACGTATTCTCATGGAACGTACAAATACGAGGAAAAAAAATTTAGAAATCATAGTAAAAATTTAGAGGGTTTATATCTTACCCAACTTACAAGAATTTTGTCTCGAAATTTAGGAATAACTAGGGCAGGTAGGGTTTGAAAAGATGCGAGTTTCTCGATACGAAACACGGTAAATATTTAAACAAGGAGTTGGTAAGGAGTCCAATGAAAAACAATCAATTTGAATAATTGCAATTTTAGAGGACTAGGAGAATAAAATCATGTACATAATAGAAAGTGATCACATATATGACACCCCAATCAGTATCTAATTTCGATCATAGTACCAGTGTATGTAACTCAAAGAGAATTCTCAAAGGTTTGATCTATAACTTCAATATTTAAACTCGTGTTGGATATTGCCATAATCCATCATAATTTTCGAAGTTGTGTTTCTAACATAAGTATCAATGCCTTTCTATACTCAACCCGTCATCTATCCTTGAAGTTTATATTCCATAAAAAAAAATTACTCGAAACATATTTTCCTTCCTTTATTCAATTCCATTTCCTCAAAAATTTAACTCACCAAAATTTATATTTCAAAATGTCACGACCCGCACGCTGTTTAGGGGCACGAGGACGTAGGTACGTCCAGCCTACGCCGCAGTATCGGCGGTAGAATACTGTCTAGATCTACTATCTAACAACAATTATATATCAAAACATGTCGAGATGGTCAACTCCAACGAAGGACAAGTAATGACATATCACATACTCAATCACAATATTCTAAGAAGGATATAATACTGAAGATAAAGACAGCAAGATATAAAAATATCCAGAAAAATCCAACACCGAAATAATACAAGTCCAGAGTCAACAATCCCAAATAAAAACTCTAAAATAATAACATGCCAAAGTGTTATCTGGAGACAAAGTCCAGTACAAATCTAATCTAGCTGAGCTACCACTAGTACCTCCTCGGCTGGAACTACCCCTGCCGGACTAGGGTCTCCCAGTCTATGCCTACTACATCACGAGGACCATAGTAGGTAGGACCCTCGTACTCGCCGTCATCTGCAAAATTATAGATATATATATATTATAAAATATAATATATATTTATATATATAATATTTATATATTATATATATATATAATATATATATATTATATATATATAATATATATATATATATATATCTATTTATATCTATTCAAATTTATATATATATATATATATAGATATTATATATTAATATATAATATTATATATCTATATATATATATATATATATAATATGTATATCCAGTCAGGATGGAACGAGCACATCTCCAGTAACAGTTCTAGTTAAATGATAAAGAATATGTAACAGTAAATAGAGGAACATACAAGGTAAAGCGAAGCGTACATGAACATGGTAAGACATATCAAGACTGTAAATGAGTGTAAGAGCAAGAGAACAGTGCATATCATGTACAGGAATCAAGAACTACTATCTATGTGGTTAGCACTAGTTTCAACATGTGATCGACTTAGGAACTTGATATAAGAGTTTATGGCCTGGTTAATCATACGTGCAGTGTATGATTAACACTATTCAAAGTTAAAGACTTGATACAAGGAGGGTATTGATCACATATCTACGCCAATACTCTCCGCTCCTGAATAGTATAGTAGATCCAACCATGACACGTTATGACACAGAATTCTCTGAGAAGGTAGCTAGCCTTCGCAGGAATCGGTATCCATACAATGTATAAGAACAACGAGGAGGTTTGCATAAGATATCCCAAGGTTAAGGAATAACATCTCATGACGGAATCCAAACAATACCAATCCGTGTGACAAATGTGTCAAGAAACACAGAATATCTACACTAATTACAAGAAACACAAAAAATATCATAGAACAAAAAAATTATCAAAGAATATACTCGCCTGACATTCGGTATGGAAGGTCAACAACGTCCGATACGATATCTCGAGGACCTAAATATGGAATATCAATGTCAAATTGTGTTTTGGAATCATAATCATGCTATACAAGGTCAATTCTAGGTCTCCAAGTCATTTCTAGGTCAAACTAGGTCAACCGGGTCAAAACCTTGCTAAACTAGGTCAGTCTAGGTCATACCTAGGTTTTTGGATCCATACCTTGCCTTACCAAGGTATTCTAGTCTTTACTAGGTCAATACCCTAGGTGTCTACACATATATACCCTCTATGATATATTACCTTAGTCAAATCACCCAATACCCTATCACACTACTTGTACCATGCCTATGTGTTTACTTATGTTTCCTCAATCTACCTAGACTTTACTAATGTCTACCCTAATTCCAATTACCTTGGCTATCTATACCAACTCTACTTTCCACTTACCTCCATGCCTACTGCTTCACAAGCTAACCCCTTGCTTGTCACCAATCTGTAGGTATCTATTGTTTCCCCTTCACTTTATAACCCACAATAGTAGCAAGTGATACTCACCTACATGACCTCCCTATCCTATTGCTGCTTCTGCAAGCCTCCATTTCTATTCAATTTAGGCCACTGCCACTAAACCCCTATCCTAACTGCTACGGATTCACACCCCAAGCCCTCAACTAGCATTCACTTATCTACCCATCTTACATATTTAAACTTATGTCAAGTCTTTCCACTGCCTACGACAGCAGTACCTGTTGGCCTAAACCTTACCTACCTTGGCTCCTCACTGGTTCAGTCCTCTAGGACTGAACATCAAGTTTCCTCCTCTAATCACCATTCAAACATATCCTTGAGTCCTATTACTGATACTTCTATCTCTTCACTCCATCATGATACATCCCATTTCCTCTAACTACACATGCCATACACACACATTCACCTATACTCAAAATACCCTATACTCACCAACATACAAGATAAACCCTATATGTACACTCCACAACCTATGTGACTAATACATACATTGGTATCCTATACTTACACCCTTTTCCCTTTGCACACTGACTGCACAGGCAATGGCCCATCCTCTATCACCATAACAGTAATACCCTTCTCCAAAGCCTAGGTTTAACTGATACACTAAATCATTCAACCAAAAACTGATACTCATATCAGTGGAAAACTGATACACAATATCAGTTTGAACTGATACACTAAATCAGTCCCCCAAATAATGACTTAAGGACTGATACAAGGATCAAACTCATCTTCTCTAATTCAGTTCAAAGCTTCTTCATCCTACTATTACTCCCAAAAACCCTTGCATCTCCCTCATCGCAGTCAGTCCAGAACTGGACTTCAATCCCCTCCCTTATCTTCCTCCTAACTTACATAGCCTAAACAGGTATCCACATACCCTCAACCAATTAGCAAACCCCTCTAATCAGTTCATACTTCATCCTATTCAATGTTCACTTGAACTGAACTCAAGTTCAGTCTAAACCAACTGATACATATCAGTCTGAGAACTGATAACGAGGATCAGTAGCAGAACTGACATCCCCAAATCAGTCTTTGTGGACTGAGACCATATATCAGTCCTTGTGGACTGATCGAACTTCCATTCAATCCTTATGGACTGACACAACAGGCCCTTCCTTCTTACTCTCGAGCCAAGTAAAAACCTGGGCACTCAACTGCACTTGAAAGTGTAATGGATTCCTATTTCCTGTGTACTAATACACAGGTATCTACTCCCTATCCTTACTAACCATATCAGCATATTGACTGATACTAAAGAGAAACACATTAGTCTCACCCCTCCAACTATATCCTGATGGAACTGGAGATTCCCAGGACCCTTACTTTGGTGTGCGTATTGATCGATAGAAAGTTAAACAAATTTAATACGTGTTCTAACCCTTCATAGACGGAAACTAGGGTTCACGAATTATACCTGCGGTGGAAAGAAGACAAGTAATTCCTGGCAATCTCGAGCGGACGACCCCAAGATCTTCTGTACGTATTCCTTCCTCGAGTTGGATGTCGTGTGGGCGACGATCTTCCAACCTTTTCTTCTCCTTGGCAGCCCTCTCTTTCTCTCCTTACGTGAATCACGAATTTAGAGAAAGATTCAGATTTCTGATCTCTAATTTGGCGGCCAGAGAATAGAGGATATATATAGGCTACGACAGGGACCATGAGGAGAAATTAGGGTTAGGCCTCCTAACGGATCTGGATATCCCGTGTTCAGCCCGAACACACAATCCAGGCCCATTAACAATAGCTCGGTCCACTAATGAGCTATTGTTGCACTACCTCCCTAGTCCCAAATTATGTTTGTGGGCTCCTTTTATTATATGCTCATTTGGCTCCCCATGTTAAGATATCGTATGTCCGTCGATCAAATTAAGTTACTGACAACTATATTGATTCGACATCTTTTATCCTTAAGTAGTACCGCTCAACTTTATTTGTCATGTCGGATATAATTTACCTGCAGGGTTTACATGACAATCCTTATGAGCTCCTTATGGGGACATCATCAACCCGATGTATCGGGACATGGATTTTATTTATAATCAACAGCCCATCATACATACAATGTTATTACCAAATTCATAGAGGTTGTTGATCCATAATGAATCTCACTCTTTCATGAGTCAAAGTAATGCACACTGTATATATATGTCTGTTATTATATCCAGATTAAGAGCACAAGCATCCATAATAACAGAGGTGTTTGTTCTCTAATATTGTCAGTACAAAGAGAACAACCTCAAGTGATCATGTTCAATACACACAAAGTGTACTAGTGTAAACCTATAGTCAAGATAAACTAATACCAGATTATACTACAACTTTTCTAATAGATTGTCCAAGTCCATCTAGGTTGTGAACTATTTATATACTCCATAGGGAACTGATAATATGATTTTCTGTGTGACACCACATACCATATTATCTAGAATATAAAATATCAGACATTTGTATTAACACTTACAACAAATACAATATGCAAACATTTGCCCATTGATTCTCATTCAAAACTTAAGAAAATAAGGTTACTACAAAAGTGATGCTTTTAGTATATAACCCTAACAATCTCCCACTTATACTCAAAGTATTGCTTTTCAGTATACTGTTCAAATCTCCCACTTATACTTAAAGCCATGCTGCTACACATCTGACTCCCATTCCCTCAATATGACTATCAAAAGCCTTAGCTGGTAAGCTCTTTGTAAAGAGATCAGCTAGGTTGTCGGCTGATGCTATCTTGATCACATCAACTTTTTCTTTCTTTACGAAATCTCGTATCAGGTGGTACTTGTGCTCAATGTATTTGCCTGTCTTATGGGCTCGCGGTTCCTTCGAGTTTGCAACTGCACCACTATAATAACAATAAAGTGTAATAGACTTAGGCAAACTAGGTACCACATTCAAGTCAAACAGAAAGTTTCTGAGCCAAACCGCTTATTTGGCTGCCTCAGAGGTTGCAATATACTCGGCCCCACGCTTCCCCGAGAGATGTGCTGCACCCGCGGGTGCATCCTGGCTGCTGAGGATGTCAGCAGGAAGGATAGGCTGCATTGGCGCATCCCCTTCAGTGGTGGTGCCAGGGGCCTCGACCTTGTGCACCCAGACTTGACGAGTCTTCTTCGACTTCGGCAGCCGCTTCGAAGGACTTGCATTGCCTTCAGAGATGAACTCCTCATATGCTTGTTGATTGAGGCGTACGACCAGCGTCTTGTGGGAGGAGCCCACCTTCACATCCAGGCCGAAACCCTTATATATAACTATATATATATATATATATATAGTTATATATATGTGCAAACCCTAAAAATTTCCTTCCTCCTCCAAATTTCCTTCCACCTCCTTCCTCTCCTCCTTCCTCCTACCCTCTCCTCGACGTGCTGTCCGCGAGCATAGCAGCACCCCGCACCAACGGCAACGGAAACAATAACGACAACAACATCGACAGAATTTAAAAATCAAGGTACCTAACTTTACCGTGCGATTTCTCTATCAGTTCTTATTCGTTTTTGATTCTGTAAATTCGTGTAGAAAGCCCACATGACCCCCTTCAAGATCCCCTAAGTGGATTTCGACATGGCCATCCCGCTTGCTCGAAAAATCGAGACGAAGTTGGAAAAAAAATCACTTTTCTGGAATATTAAAAACTGTTTTGAAACCTCAACTTGTCGGCCAATTTTCGTTCTGTACAATAGGATTTTGTGGAAACTAATTGAAGGCAGTCAAAGACAACATAACCGAGATTGTAACGTACCTTCTGGATTCACTTTTTATCTAGTATGTAGAAAGTTACACATTGTTAAAGTTTTCCGAAAAATTGTAAATTCTGTTTTCAAAAGTGGAAAAAACACCCGATACGGCGTGCGCCCCGACAAACCGGGCTACGTGGTCGCATACTATATGCATTGAAAGGCACGTATGGAGGTTGTCGACGTGTGGGAACTGACGGAACCCGATTTCGTTGCATGTGCGCGACGAAATCAGTACGTATCCGTCGAAATACCCCGTATCGACCCTTCGCAAATTAAGTCACAACTTTGTGTACACTCATCATATCGCGATGAAACTTGCGCCATTGGACTCGAAATATTTTTCTGGTCCTGTGAGCCAAGTTTGGTCCGATTCTGAGACTTTTGATCGGGACGCTATTTTGGCGGGCCCACAATCCCACTCAACGGGCGATTTTGTGCACAGCCAACCGAAATCCAAAATTGGACATACCATTGGGTTTGCCTCATCAAAACAAATATGTAGACATATAGTTTGACGACTTTAGAGATCGTAGACATTGGCACGCATTTCGGTGCAAAGCGGGTCCAACGACGGGTATCGTTTTGACCCAAAATTACGATTTTGCCCTTGTTCAAGAATTTAACTTTTGGACAGGCGTTTCCTAGGCATATCTTTTATTCCAAACTCGTTCGTGATGTTTGTTGCAGCATCCGGAGTTATCTGCGGGATTTGGCTTTTCTTGCTTCGTTTATTTGTCTGTTCGAGCTACTGGATTATTCCCTTTTGCACATAACCTCAGGCAAGATACCTTGCCATTATACTGTTTATATTCAGTTTGCATTTTATTACATATCACTGTTCATTTATTTTTAGTTCTTACCGTTCTTGATTTACTGTCTGCTCAGTGATATTAGATATACTTTGTTATTATCCTTTGATTGCATGTGGACTTAGAGTTAAGAGACTACCGTCTGTAGTGTATCGCATATACCTTGACACAGTTGTACCATGAGGATGTGTGAGATGAGTAGCATGTAGAGGTTCTTGTGTGTGGGCTGATCCCCTATGCGCATGCGTTAGGGCTAACTGCTAATAGAGGCATGTTAGGAGACTTAGAAGTTAGTAGAGGTATATGAGATATGGATGTGACTCTGTTAGGCATTGGGGGGGGTGAACAGTTCCTTAACATATGGGTCAAGTATGCACTTCCCTATTGCCGGTTATCTCCGCGGGAGATACGGTCCTGGATCCTGATATTGATTTACTGCTGGCCTCTGACATTCGATGAATGTTATGCTTTGAGGTCCCTGGTATCCTAATGGGCCATACCTGAGATTACTGCTACTGAGCCAGAGTGCCCATGCGTTGGAGGTTTGTTCTTAACTGCATAAACACTGTAGTATGGTTAGATTACCTTATTGTTGTCTTGTCACTTATTTCGGTTTGTGACATATTATATATTCAGTTTATTATGGCATGCTCTTTATGTATCTTGTTACGTCCCTCTGAGGACCTGGTTTGTAGCTCCCATTTCCGGAAATTGTCGAGTTATTTTTTCTATTATTTATTTGGATTAAATTGTGATTTTTAAAATTTTAGGATTAATTATTTAGTTAATTATTACGGTAGATGACTTTGGCCATGTTGAGATTTGGAGTACAAGGTGACTAGGAATCATGGCACGGATAGTGCAGTAGCGTGCTTGGACTAGTGTTTAACCATGGTAGAGGAAGGCCAAGCCATCGGTGTGTCCTAACTAGGAAAACCAGGCCGAGTTACGACTTAACCCTACCGAAGAATTTTATTTATTATTTAATTATATTGAGTTTTCGGGAACCCGGTTGTACCGAACCTGTCCAGATTAGACCCAAGTCAAATCCGAGCCCATGTAGGCATGTAGAAAGATCAAAGATGGCCATGTAGACATTTTAGGGGTGTACAAATATTTCTTATCTATTTTAGGACTTGACAAATATTTTCTAAATAGTTAATAATTCAGTGTTAATATTTAAATGGTGTTTTCGAATAAACTGTACGAAATTGTAGGGCCAGACGGGGTATGATATGTTCACCAAAGACTCTTAGTGGACATTTTAGTTGGTTATTATTTTATTATTATTGTTATTATTATATTATTCTCGTTATTATTATCATATTGTTATTATTATATTATTCTCATTATTATTCTCATTATTGTTATTATTATATTATTCTCGTTATTATTATCATATTGTTATTATTATATTATTCTCATTATTATTCTCATTATTGTTATTATTATATTATTCTTATTACATCGTTATTATTATATATTTTTGTGTGTATATACATATAAATATTATATGTGTATATAGGCATATATATATATACGTAAGTGATTATATATATAGATATATAAATATATGTGTATATATATATATAAATATATATTGTATATACGTAAGTTCGTATATATATATGTATAGGAATATATGTATAGGAATATATTTATACATATGTGTATAGGAATATATTTATACATATGTTATATATTATAGAGATATAAAAAGAGAAGGAAAGGAATAACGGTCTAACCCAGCACAGGCCTTAGCCCCAACCCGAACGGGGCAGGCTCAAGCCCAACCCCATTCCAACTGTGTACAAAGCCAACCGAGCGCATATATACAGCCGCTCATATCTGCACGAGGGATCGAGAGATCGAGGGACTAAAAAAAAGAAAACACGAAAACCCTAATCCCCAGACTACCTGGCGACCCCCCGACCTCGAGGACGACCTTAGGCGCGCCTCCCGCCGCCACCGCGGCGACCGTCGGCCGGCGGCTGGCCGAGAACAGCACGCGCGAACAGCGGGTCGCAGCAGCAGCAGTTACACGGAGGTGCAAATTCATCGCGAGATATCTCCGCGCACAGTCGACTATTTCTCGAGCCACTTCTTCAGATATGAACCCCATATATACACCTTCAAATCCATTAGATAAGTTCGGATGGAAACGAGTAGGAATCGACCTAGAAATCGGCGTGAAGTTGACCCAAAAATCTGTCCCGAAACAGGACCAAAAATAGTCCAAACATCCATGTTTGGAGATCGATTCAGACCGATCTAATACCATATTAAAATTTCTATTTGAATACACTTTTTGACAACATGTAGGGCTTCGAATCCCTTCTTACGGAATTTGAATTCATCGACTACTCGCCAAGAAATTGAATCCCAAAGTTAGAGAAAAATCTATTTTCAAAATATCGAAAACCATCCACACGACGTGCGTCCCGCCATTCCGGGCGAGGTGGTCGTGAACCGAAGGCATCGAAAGCTGCGTAACGGCTTCGTGGTTGTGTGGGCTTTGACGGAATTCAAATTGGTCGCATGTGCGCGACGAATTTGATGCGTATCCGTCGAAATTCACCGTATCGAGCACTTTGTAAATTTCTCAATTACTTTGTACACGCTCGTCAGATCGAGACGAAACTTGCGCCAACAGGACCGTATCGTTTTTCTAGTCCTGTATGCCAAGTTTGGTCCAATTCGGAGACAGTTGAATCGTACGTCGTTTTACGGGCCCCACGGTCCTACTCAACGGGCGATTTTGTGCATGGCCTGCCGGAATCCAACTCTGGACATACGGTTGGGTTCGTATCGAAAAACTGGATCCGTAGACATGTAGTTTGACGACTTTCGAGACCGTTGACTCTGGCACGTTTTTCGGTGCAAAGCGGGTCCAACGGCGGATGCCGTTTTGACCCAAAATTACCGTTTTGCCCCTGTGTCCAGAATTGGACTTAAGGACAGGCGATCCTAGCTAATTTGACTATTCTGAGAACATTAGTAATGTTTGTTTCAGCTTTCGGAGACAGTTATGATGATTTGGACTCATCGGGTTACCAGTTGACTATATGTTGTTGGATCTGCGTGCAACCTCCAGGCAAGATACCTTGCATCCCTCTACAATTTACTTACATGCATATTTATATTATTATACAGTTTATTAGTTGATTATTTATACGTGACTTGTATATCATGCCTGCTAGTATATATATAGCCCTGTTTATAATTAGCTTTGTAGTTCATATTGGATATACGTATATATAGTTCTTGTTCGTAGTTAACCTCGTAGTTCATTTTGGATTAGTTTTCTCATGTATCGTGATTGGGTCGTGTCGTGTCATCACTTGTACTTGGACTGAGTCGCACCGAGTCATAGGATTGAATAAGTCATATCGGAACTGCTTTACCTCCTTGTCTTGAAATCTTGAAGCTAACCTGCGAGTCCACATTAGGGACGAGGGTTAGTAGTTGTCACGCCCCAGAACCAGAATACTGGAGAGCGGGGGACAGACACAGCCAGCTACGTACATTGAAGTAATTCTCATCTCGTAATACGGTCACGGCTGTCTAGATGCATGAGGGTTTACTACAAGCCATCAGTCTCTTAAGGTCAATAACGAGCCTAGTGTCTCAATCTCAAGCAACAAGTAGATATAACAAGATGGTAGATCATCAGACATACAAAGTAAGGCGTCCCATACATTACATATTCAGATGATCATGAAGCTAGTCATACAAAATACAAAGGCTAGCAAGAGTTTAAGTCATACATGATCAACCCTAGGATTTGTCAATCATGCTACAGCCCGTAGGCAGACAGTAAATAAAGTTGCAAACGAGCTAACACTTGCTCGGCGGCTAAATGCCTCAAAAGAATATTTTTACAAGGGAGTGGGAGAGCGAAATAAAACCCACTCGTTGCCGGGATTCCTTCTAGTGTTCACCATCTGGCAGGAAGGTTGGGAGATCCTCGGTAGCTGCTCCGAAATCTGGCCATACAAAACCAGCTGGGTCAGACCCCAGAAAGAGCAAGTGCCACAAAGGGGGCTTCACTTAAGAACTAAAACCAGCATGTCAGCACATAAATCATAGGTGAAATAACATAAGACATGAGTTAAAGAAAACAGGATGATAAACGATAAGATAACTAGTGGACTATTCCGGTAACCAAGTTACAACCCGTAAACCAAACAAGGACCGGGGTTGTAACCCTTCACATGAACAGAACTTAGCCTCGAACCAATTATCGATAAAGTAAAGCATAAACAAGCATGTCCGGAGATATCCATGTACCGGATCTGGGCAAGACTAGACAAGATAGGACTCCATCCATCATTCACGGCCAAGCAAAGAGTACGGCTTGATACTTAGCTAACTAGGGTTATCACAAGCTTAGTTACTAGCAAGATGCAATGAGGTACGCCTATGGCCACAAGCCCTGCAGACTATCCAGGTTATCCAGACGCAAGGTTCAAGCTTAGAGTTATCATGCCTTGTTAGGTGACTTGGATGCAACACATGACAGTATGCATAGTAATCGTTTCATGTAGTGCCCCACATAACAGTGAGCTAGAAATGTGCCCTACTTGTCGGCAGGCTACAAGTCCATCAAGGAAGGGGCCCAGATAACGGGATTGCTTGTAGCCGGAATACCTCTCTATATGCTCTACTTGATCAATCTAGTCATTAACCTAGTCAGATTCGGTATGAATCCCTGATCGTGGTAACTAGGGATACATGTCCTAGACATGATGCGAGATAAGACTGGTTGCTTATACAAGCATATTCAATACAATCACCCACGGTGTCAAGAATTTACTTAGCATGTCAGGTTAGCCGTCGCAACAGCATATCAAGGTTATCATGTCGGGTTGCTTATCAAGATCACTTATCAAGGCAAGGGTGCGTCACAACGGACCACCATCAAGAATTATCATATCAAATTACTTGTCAAGAGTGCACCACGGCGGGTCACTAATTATGCAATTCCATCACTAAGCCTGGTTCCAATTAACATTCATAAATAATGTCATGATCACATCGGGTTCATGTCGAGTTTACATCAAAAGGCGTAAGGATATAAAATGGGTGCAAAAATTATAAAAAGGGGAATATGGGGACATAATACGCCTAAGGGGGGAGCAAGGGGTACTATGGCCAACAAGTGGCATTAGCCAAGTTGCGCCAGGGTAAGTAGGGTCAGGTCCAGTTGCGCCTAAACATCAGGTTGCGCCTGAGTCAGACTGCGCTCAAGTCAGGCTGCGCTCAAGTCACCAAAAGGCAGCGTATGAGTTAGACTGCGCTCACGTCACCAAAAGGCAGCGTATGAGTCAGACTGTGCTCACGTCACCAAAAGGCAGCGTATGAGTCAGACTGCGCTCACGTCACCAAAAGGCAGCGTATGAGTCAGACTGCGCTCACGTCACCAAAAGGCAGCGTATGAGTCAGACTGCGCTCACGTCCCCAAAAGGCAGCGTATAAGTCAGACTGCGCTCACGTCACCAAAAGGCAGCGTATGAGTCAGACTACGCTCACGTCACCAAAAGGCAGCGTATGAGTCAGACTGCGCTGCGCTAAAGAGCGCGTGCAACTCAGTGGTGCAAGCTAAAAAGCTTGCGCACACTGCTCACTATCTTCTCTAAATCAGCAAGAACTCCATGGTTTGAACCCAAAGCTTCAAAAGTCCATAACTTGGTCAAAACAAGTCCAAATCCAACTTTTTAAAGGTCAAAATTGGGTAAAATAAAATTCTCTAGAACATGGAACCATCAAAACTTGAAAACAAAGAAGTTTGATAGATCAAAACCACCAAAATCCGAAAATAATTAATTTTTAGATCTACAAAAATTAAAGCCTCAAAATGGAAAATGACAAGTTCTAATGTGTCTTAGAAACATAAGGAGAAGCTAATGGAACAATAAAAATGGGCTCTCTTGTGGAAGCAAGTTGCACTTGCCTAAGTGGTGTTCTTGGTTGGTGGTGGGTTTAATGGAGAAGGAAGAAGAGTTAATGAGAAAATGGAGGAGAGAGAAAAGTTAGGTGGGTTATAAAGGGGGATGGTGGTGGGTTTAACATGATGAACCAAAGAATAAACCAAGCCATCCCAAAATAAACCAAGTTAAACCATTACATGCTATGATGAACCTAATCAAGATTAAACTAAAATTAGCTAGCCAGGCAGGAAAATAAAATACATGTCAGGATCCCGTATACGTATACTGGAAATACGTAGAACGAAAAACGGGGGTGACAACTCTACCCACCTTAAAAGAATTCCATCCTCGGAATTTAATCAAGAGGCTAGAGATGTCGAGCAAGCTATATCAATTGCAGACAATATAGAACTAGCAGTCAATCAAGCAATCATTCATGCAAGCAAGGAACTTAAGCATAAGGCATAAGAAAGACATTATACCTTACGAGTCAAACAGGTCGGGATATCGCGATAGGATATCATCCCCACGCTTCCATGTTGACTCACCCAAAGAGTGATGACCCCAAGCAACACGGACTAACTTGATAGTCTTGTTCTTGAGTATCTTCTTTCTCCGGTCCAATATGGATACGGGTCTCTCCTCATACGAAAGGTTGGTGCCAACAACCAATTTTGAATGATCAAGAACGTGACTCGGATCTGGGATATACCGTCGTAATTGGATACATGGAAGACATCATGTACCTCACGTAACGACGACGGAAGAGCGAGACGATAGGATACATCACCTACTTGCTCTAGAATATCAAACGGCCCTATATACCTAGGACTGAGCTTTCCCCGTACGCCGAATCGAATGACACCACGGGTAGGCGAGATCCTAAGGAATACGTGGTCGCCGACAGAAAATTCAAGGGGACGTCGATGAGAATCGGCCCAATGACGCTGGTGATCTTGGGCA
Source organism: Iris pallida (assembly GCA_029216955.1). Taxonomy (NCBI): domain Eukaryota; kingdom Viridiplantae; phylum Streptophyta; class Magnoliopsida; order Asparagales; family Iridaceae; genus Iris; species Iris pallida. The sequence continues at coordinate 11,201,083 of JANAVB010013397.1, forward strand.
ACTCGAAGATGATCTCTGACTTGTCTGACCACCTCAATAGTCCGCGTCACCATCTCTGGTCCAAGCATTTGCCTCTCACCGATATCATCCCAAGCTAAAGGAGATCTGCACTTCCTGTCATACAAGGCCTCGAAAGGTGCCATCTGGATACTAGCCTGGAAACTGTTGTTGTACGAGAACTCTACGAGATGCAGGTGATCTTCCCACGAACCACCGAAGTCGAGCGTACATGACCGCATCATGTCTTCAAGTGTCTGGATCGTGAGTTCTGACTGACCATCTGTTTGCGGATGGTAGGCTGAACTGAACTTGAGACGAGTCCCCAAACTCTCTTGAAGACTTTGCCAAAAGTGCGAGGTGAATCTTGAATCTCTGTCGGACACAATACTGACTGGCACTCCATGCAATCTGACTATCTGCCTGAGGTACATCTCTGCAAGTTGATCCGTCGACTGACCGATTCTGAAAGGAAGAAAATGAGCTACCTTCGTGAGACGATCAACTATAACCCAGATGGCATCTCTTCCAGCTGGGGATCTAGGTAATCCAGTTACAAAATCCATGGTAATGTGCTCCCATTTCCATTCCAGGATCGGTAAAGGTTGAAGAAGTCCAGCTGGTCTCTGATGTTCAGCCTTAACTTGTTGACAAACTAAACAACGAGAGACAAACCGGGCTATCTCTCTCTTCATACCATTCCACCAAAAATGCTACCGAATATCACGATACATCTTCGTACCGCCGGGATGAATTGAATACTGAGAACTGTGAGCCTCTGCCATGATCTCCTGTCTGATATCACCACTGGGTACACAAGGATGTCTCCCATGTCGGAGTGTATCATCCTTATGAACACATAACTCTGGTCTCTGTCCTGCCACACATTCTGTCCTAAGCCGCTGAAGCTTAGAGTCCATGGACTGAGCTATCTTGATCCTCTCAACTATACTGGACTGAACTTGCATACTGGCCATCAATGCCACACTGGAAGGAAGAACAACTTTAATACCCATCTTCTGAAGATCTGCTAACAACTCTGGTTGCGCCGTTAGAAAATAAACTCCGGCTCTCCTGCTCAATGCATCTGCTACTACGTTGGCCTTCCTAGGATGATACTGCAAGTTGATGTCATAATCCACAAGTAGCTCTAGCCATCTCCTCTGACGCATATTAAGATCCTTCTGGGTAAACACATACTTCAGACTCTTGTGGTCGGTGAAAATCTCCACCCGATCTCCATACAAATAATGTCTCCAAAGTTTCAATGCAAAAACTACGGCTGCTAACTCCAGGTCATGGGTTGGGTAATTCCTCTCATGGTCACGAAGTTGACGTGACGCATAAGCGACTACCTTACCATGCTGCATCAAGACACATCCTAATCCCTTGCCGGATGCGTCGCAATAAACTAAAAATCCTTCCGTCCCGTCGGAAAGAGTGAGAATGGGGGCCGTCATCAATTTCTGCTTCAACTTCTCAAATGAACTCTGACACTCTGCTGTCCAAGCAAACTGCACATCCTTACGGGTCAACTGCGTCAGTGGTGCTGAAATCCGAGCAAAGTCTAACACAAAACGTCGGTAATAGCCGGCCAATCCGAGGAAACTTCGAACTTCTGCAACGGTGCTAGGTACTGGCCATGTCTCAATAGCCACTATCTTCTGGGGATCAACTTCCACTCCACCTCTGGTGATGATATGACCCAAGTACGAGATACGATCCAACCAAAACTCGTACTTACTGAACTTCGCGTACAACTGGTGCTCCCTGAGAATCTGAATAACTACACGAAGATGCTGCTCATGTTCTGCCTCGTTCTCGCTATAGACTAAGATGTCGTCTATAAACACTATCACGAACTGATCTAAATAGGGCATGAAGATACGATTCATGAGGTCCATGAATACGGCCGGTGCATTGGTCGCTCCAAATGGCATAACAAGGAACTCCCAATGTCCATACCTCGATCTGAATGCTGTCTTCGGGATGTCCTGCTCTCTGACTCTGATCTGATGGTACCCTGACCGTAAGTCAATCTTCGAGAATACTGCCGCTCCCTTGAGCTGATCAAATAAATCATCTATCCTTGGTAAAGGATATCTGTTCTTAATTGTTACAGAGTTCAAAGTACGATAATCAACACACAATCTTGACGTACCATCCTTCTTCTTCACAAGAAGCATCGGAGCTCCCCAAGGTGATCCGCTAGCACGAATAAATCCCTTGGTTCTAAGTTCTTCAATCATCTTGTACAGGACCTCCAACTCTGATGGTGCCATCCTATAGACTCTCTCTGACACTGGTGCTGTCCCTGGAATCAAGTCGATAGTGAACTCTCTCTCTCTCTCTCTGGGGGCATACCTGGAAGCTCTTCGGAAAATACGTCAGGAAACTCTTCTACAACTCTGGGAAACTGAACTGCTGCTGCTACGGTCATCCGTAATGCTGGGGAAGAAGGTTTTACTCCGCCTCAAGAAAAGGAAATCTCTGGCTCACCGAGAATACTAAAAATAATCTTGCCGACATGGCAATATATTCTAGCATACTGGTCCCTCAACCAATCCATTCCTAGGACCACATCATAATCGGCCATCGGAAACTCTATCAACCTAGCGGGTAACTCTCTACCGCTAACTACGATTTGACACGAGGAAAATACCCTATCTACACCCACAAGTCTGTTACCAGTAAGTATATTGAGCCTTACTGATAATGACTCGGGCTCCAGTCCTATCCGTGTCGCGAATCGTGCAGACATAAATGAATGTGATGCACCTGAATCAAATAATACTGATGCAGGAAAAGAGTTGACGAGAATGATACCTGCCACCACCTCACCTGATGCCAACTCCTCCTCTACGGTCAAAGCCATCGCTTGACCGTGCCCTCTGGGTGCTGGTCCCCTCTGCTGGAAACCTCTCTGGCGGTTCTGAACCTGAGCTTGGACCTGGGCATACTGTTGCGGTCGCTGCTGTTGGAATGCCTGAGCCTGAGGCGGTAATGGTCTCGGAGGCTGATACTGCTGCTGCTACACTGGTGCTGGTCCCCTCACTAAGTGACTAGTCTGGGTCGATGAGGATGAACCGACTCTCTGTGGGCAGGACCCAATCATGTGATCCGGTGCCCCACAAGCCAAACACAATCCTTGTGCTCGGCGATATTCTGACACTACATGCCCTGGCTTCCCACAATGAGTGCAGTCCATTGTGGAAGACTGCCTCCGCTTCTGCTGCTGAGGATACGTCAGAGTCGAATGCTGAACCGACGTAACTGATGCTGCCCTCTTCGGAGCTCCAATGGTCAAGGCCCTAGCTGCCGGGGCTGGGGCTGAAGACTGGATCATCTGACCATGGGACCGCTTCCGTCCTCCAGTTCTGTCTACAATTCTCTGCGAGGTATACTCATGCCTCTTAGCTGCCCACAAAACAGCATCAAAGGTCTGATGCTCAAACTGCTCTACTGCTAGAATGATCTCTAGGTGGAGTCCCTGCTGGAACCGCTGCGCTCGATCAAACTCGGTTGCCACCAAAGTGGGAGCAAACCGACTCAGTCTTGAAAACTCGGCCGCATATCCATCGACCGTCCTGCTCATCTGCCTGAGATTGGAGAACTTCGTCTGTAAGTCATGTCGAGCCACAGCATCGAAGTACTTGATCTGAAACTTGTCACTGAATACCGCCCACGGGACAGGCGTTGCCAAACCAACTGCTATCATCGCCCACCAGGTGCGGGCTAGGTCCAATAACTGTAGGCATACCACAGCTACCTTCTCTCCTTCTGGAGTCTTGGCTGCATCTAAGATAATCTTAATGTCCTGGAGCCACGCATCAGTTGCAATAGCGTCTTCACTTCCATCAAAAAAGGGAGGGTTGAGGCGCTTGAAACTGCTAGCCGTACTGTTCCCTTGATAACCAACACGGCCCATGGCATCCTGTACTGCCTGGTGCAGGGCATCGCCCCGACGATCTTGAGATGCAAGCAATGTCCTGATGAGACCTACCAAGGTGCCATCGTCAGGCTCTGCAGGCTGGACTGGCTGAACTGGGGGCTCGGGGTCCCCAAAATGCATGACTCGGGAGGCCACTCCAGAGTGCTGGGCTTGGTCTCCAGGTTGCTACTGGTCCACTGGAGGTGCTCCGCCTTGCTGATCGGTAGGACCAGGAACAATGCCGCTGAAGGAAACGACATAAGGAACAATAAGAAAGGACCATGATAGATCGAGGATATAAACATGTGATCAGGTCAAGGATTCTGAAAGATCAGAAGGCACGAGTAGAGATCAAGGGCGAGTGCGGATTGAGACATCTATCCGGTAAACCCTCACACATCTTGATTTACAAGACCTGCATGGGCCACCACTTAAACCGTGTCACACCCCAGAACCAGAATACTGGAGAACGGAGGACAGACACAGCCAGCTACGTACATTGAAGTAATTCTCACCTCGCAATACGGTCACGGTTGTCTAGATGCATGAGGCTTTACTACAAGCCATCAGTCTCTTAAGGTCAATAACGAGCCTAGTGTCTCAATCTCAAGCAACAAGTAGGTATAACAAGATGGTAGATCATCAGACATACAAAGTAAGGCGTCCCATACATTACATATTCAGATGATCATAAAGCTAGTCATACAAAATACGAAGACTAGCAAGAGTTTAAGTCATACATGATCAACCCTAGGATTTGTCAATCATGCTACAGCCCGTAGGCAGACAGTAAATAAAGTTGCAAACGAGCTAACACTTGCTCGACGGCTAAATGCCTTAAAGAATATTTTTACAAGGGAGTGGGAGAGCAAAATAAAACCCACTCGTTGCCGAGATTCCTTCTAGTGTTCACCATCTGGCAGGAAGGTTGGGAGATCCTCGGTAGCTGCTCCGAAATCTGGCCATACAAAACCAGCTGGGTCAGACCCCAGAAAGAGCAAGTGCCACAAAGGGGGCTTCACTTAAGAACTAAAACCAGCATTTCAGCACATAAATCATAGGTGAAATAACATAAGATATGAGTTAAAGAAAACAGGATGATAAACGATAAGATAACTAGAGGACTATTCCGGTAACCAAGTTACAACCCGTAAACCAAATAAGGACCGGGGTTGTAACCCTTCACCTGAACAGAACTTAGCTTCGAACCAATTATCGATAAAGTAAAGCATAAACAAGCATGTCCGGAGATATCCATGTACCGGATCTGGGCAAGACTAGACAAGATAGGACTCCATCCATCATTCACGACCAAGCAAAGAGTACGGCTTGATACTTAACTAACTAGGGTTATCACAAGCTTAGTTACTAGCAAGATGTAATGAGGTACGCCTATGGCCACAAGCCCTACAGACTATCCAGGTTATCCAGACGCAAGGTTCAAGCTTAGAGTTATCATGCCTTGTTAGGTGACTTGGATGCAACACATGACAGTGTGCATAGTAATCGTTTCATGTAGTGCCCCACATAACAGTGAGCTGGAAATGTGCCCTACTCGTCGGCAGGCTACAAGTCCATCAAGGAAGGCACCCAGATAACGGGATTGCTTGTAGCCGGAATACCTCTCTATATGCTCTACTTGATCAATCTAGTCATTAACCTAGTCAGATTCGGTATGAATCCCTGACCGTGGTAACCAGGGATACATGTCCTAGACATTATGCGAGACAAGACTGGTTGCTTATACAAGCATATTCAATACAATCACCCACGATGTTAAGAATTTACTTAGCATGTCAGGTTAGCCGTCGCAACAGCATATCAAGGTTATCATGTCGGGTTGCTTATCAAGATTACTTATCAAGGCAAGGGTGCGTCACAACGGACCACCATCAAGAATTATCATGTCAAATTACTTGTCAAGAGTGCACCACGGCGGGTCACTAATCATGCAATTCCATCACTAAGCCTTGTTCGATTAACATTCATAAATAATGTCATGATCACATCGGGTTCATGTCGAGTTTACATCAAAAGGCGTAAGGATATAAAATGGGTGCAAAAATCATAAAAAGGGGAATATGGGGACATAATGCGCCCAAGGGGGGAGCAAGGGGTACTATGGCCAACAAGTGGCATTAGCCAAGTTGCGCCAGGGTAAGTAGGGTCAGGTCCAGTTGCGCCTAAACATCAGGTTGCGCCTGAGTCAGACTGCGCACAAGTCAGGCTGCGCTCAAGTCAGGCTGCGCTCAAGTCAGGCTGTGCTCAAGTCAGGCTGCGCTCACGTCACCAAAAGGCAGCGTATCTGCGCTCACGCCACCAAAAGGCAGCGTATGAGTCAGACTGCGCTCACGTCACCAAAAGGCAGCGTATGAGTCAGACTGCGCTCACGTCACCAAAAGGCAGCGTATGAGTCAGACTGCGCTCACGTCACCAAAAGCAGCATATGAGTCAGACTGCGCTCACATCACCAAAAGGCAGCGTATGAGTCAGACTGCGCTCACGTCACCAAAGGCAGCGTATGAGTCATACTGCGCTGCGCTAAAGAGCGCGCGTAACTCAGTGGCGCAAGCTAAAAAGCTCGTGCACACTGCTCACTGTCTTCTCCAAATCAGCAAGAACTCAATGGTTTGAACCCAAAGCTTCAAAAGTCCATAACTTGGTCAAACAAGTCCAAATCCAACTTTTCAAAGGTCAAAATTGGGTAGAATAAAATTTTCTACAACATGGAATCATCAAAACTGAAAACAAAGAAGTTTGATAGATCAAAACCACCAAAATCCGAAAATAACTAATTTCTAGATCTACAAAAATTAAAGCCTAAAATGGAAAATGACAAGTTCTAATATGTCTTAGAATATGAGGAGAAGCTAATGGAACAATAAAATGTGCTCTCTTGTGGAAGCAAGTTGCACTTGCCTAAGGGGTGTTCTTGGTTGGTGGTAGGTTTAATGGAGAAGGAAGAAGAGTTAATGAGAAAGTGGAGGAGAGAAAAAGTTAGGTAGGTTATAAAGGGGGATGGTGGTGGGTTTAACATGATGAACCAAAGAATAAACCAAGCCATCCCAAAATAAACCAAGTTAAACCATTACATGCTATGATGAACCTAATCAAGATTAAAATGAAATTAGCTAGCCAGGCAGGAAATAAAATACATGTCAGGATCCCGTATACGTATACTGGAAATACGTAGAACGAAAAATGGGGGTGACAGTAGTTTAGCTAACTTGCGAGCCCACACCAGGGGCGAGAGTTAGTAAGCTAATCCGCGAGCCCATATTAGGGGCGAGGGTTAGTAGTTAAGCTAACTTGCGAGCCCACACCAGGGGCGAGAGTTAGTAAGCTAATCTGTGAGCCCACATTAGGGGCGAGGGTTAGTAGTATATGGTTCACACCTGCGAGTCCATACTAGGGACGAGGGTGATGCTAGCCTGCGAGTCCATACTAGAGACGAAGGTTAGTAGTATATGGTTCACACCTGCGAGTCCATACTAGGGACGAGGGTGATGCTAGCCTGCGAGTCCACACTAGGGACGAGGGTTAGTAGTATATGGTTCACACCTGCGAGTCCACACTAGGGATGAGGGTGATGCTAGCCTGCGAGTCCGCACTAGGGACGAGGGTTAGTAGTATATGGTTCACACCTGCGAGTCCACACTAGGGACGAGGGTGATGCTAGCCTGCGAGTCCACACTAGGGACGAGGGTTAGTAGTATATGGTTCACACATACGAGTCCACACTAGGGACGAGGGTGATATAAGGCTGCGAGTCCATACTAGGGACCTGCGAGTCCACACTAGAGACGAGGGTTTGAGTATTCGATCGGTTATCCATTGACATCGTGATATCGTGTTTCCTTGTTCTTCTCCAGCAGTTCGTTTAGGTGTAGTGGTTCTTCGAGTCGTGTATAGTCGTGTTTCGTGCTGATTGGTCTTTCCCCATTTATTTCTGTATTTTTTTATTGTATGATAAACTGCTAGATAGGCATGTTTTATGTATCTTACTATGTCCCCTGAGGACCTGATGATCTCTTCAGGTTTAGTGAGTGCACGGAGATAGCTATTAGTTCTGGATGACGGATGGGACGATACGCTTACGGGATTCAGGTATCGTGTTACATTTATTATCCGCTCGTGCTTTCATACCTTATCATGAGATATCCTGTTTCCTGATTCAGTTTTGACTTGTTACTTTATTAGAGTCTTATCGGACATATATGCAAGTGGGCTGCAGACCACGATCCATGCTTGTTCATTCTTGTTTATTATTCTTATTGTGGATTGAGATATAGTTTTGCCTTGCTTGATTAGGCCCATTGCCATAGCCATGACAGCATTTACGTATTCGAGACGGGCTGGAGTCTGCTTGATGCGTAGCTGGCTTGCTCACGAGCTCGTGTCCGAAAAGCGATGCGGGTCGTGATAAGTTTTTTTGGTGGCCCATGCAGGTTAGAGCATATCGTATCGGTTACGTAACTGTATGATACGAGCCTGCGAATATGACTAAACCTTAGATATCAATCCACTGCTTTGAAAATTCTCCTAGAAATTCTCTACTTCCTTGAAAACTCTATATTTGCTCTCGATTATACTTCCTTCCTTTCCGTACCGTTGATTCTCGTCCCTTCATAATTCGGAGTGACGAACAATCGTGCTGTCTAGAATTCATTAGAAATCCTTAAAATATAGTACATATTGCTTGACAATTGAGTGTTTGGTTGTTTATAGATAAAAGGATTATATATGTCATATGCCTAGATATCTGCTAGTAGAATTGTTAGCAACTAGCTAGAAGACCATAAGACTTTAGTGACCGTATTTTGAGGAGTAGTGTGACCAAAGGTGGGTAGAAGTCCTCAAGTATTCGAGGTTATAAATATTTTTGAAAAATTAAAGTTGAGGAGATTAAGTTAATAGTAGACTTTGAATTTTAAGGAATAGTTATGAATTAGAATTTCGAGGACGAAATTATTTTAAGGTGGGTAGATGTGTAGCTCCCCTTCATGGAAATTGTCGAGTTATTTTTTCTATTATTTATTTGGATTAAATTATGATTTTCAAAATTTTAGGATTAATTATTTAGTTAATTATTACGGTAGATGACTTTGGCCATGTTGAGATTTGGAGTACAAGGTGACTAGGAATCATGGCACGGATAGTGCAGTAGCGTGCTTGGACTAGGTTTAACCATGGTAGAGGAAGGCCAAGCCATCGGTGTGTCCAACTAGGAAAACCAGGACGAGTTGCGACTTAACCTACCGAAGAATTTTATTATTATTTAATTATATTGAGTTTTCGGGAACCCGGTTGTACGAACCTGTCCAGATTAGATCCAAGTCAAATCCGAGCCCATGTAGGCATGTAGAAAGATCAAAGACGGCCATGTAGACATTTAGGGGTGTACAAATATTTCTTATCTATTTTAGGACTTGACAAATATTTCTAAATAGTTAATAGTTCAGTGTTAATATTTAAATGGTGTTTTTCGAATAAACTGTATGAAATTCTAGGGCCAGAGGGTATGATATGTTCACCAAGGACTTTAGTGGACATTTAGTTGGTTATTATTTATTATTATTGTTATTATTATATATTCTCGTTTTATTATCATATTGTTATTATATTATTCTCATTATTGTTATTATTATATTAGTCTCGTTATTATTATCATATTGTTATTATATATATTCTCATTATTATTCAGTTATTGATTAATATTATCTTATTACATCGTTATTATTATATATTTGTGTGTATATAC